>JAYKAV010001145.1:482482-521519 GCA_035582835.1 Phoebastria nigripes | reverse complement strand
CTTATCACGCTCTACAACTACCTGAAAGGAGGTTGTAGCGAGGTGGGTGTTGGTCTCTTCTGCCAAGCAACTAGCGATAGGATGAGAGGAAATGGCCTCAAGTTGCTCTAGGGGAGGTTTAGATTGGACATTAGGAAAAATTTCTTTACTGAAAGAGTGGTCAAGCATTGGAACCGGCTGCCCAGGGAAGTGGTTGAGTCACCATCCCTGGAAGTATTTAAAAGACATGTAGATGAGGCACTTAGGGACATGGTTTAGTGGGCATGGTGGTGTTGGGTTGACAGCTGGACTCGATGATCTTAGAGGTCCTTTCCAACCTTAATGATTCTGTGATTCTATGATTCTATATGGTCAAGTAGCACAGTTCTGCTTTCCCTTCCATGATTGATTGCTTAAAGATCTTATGTTGCCTTCCAGTAAAGCACTCAGTCAGAGCCTGAAGTGGCATTAAAATGAATGGCAGCAGCACTTCATATGGAAACAGGTTATTAAAACCAAGCTAGTCAAACATTTTTATCAGGAGGAAGAAATGCGGGCATGCCACCAGTCCAGATATAACTCCAACTGAATGGTCTCCCTGCAGGCACGGATGGCCGGTGTGGGGGTTGATGCACATGATGAAGCAGATTGGAGAAAGGAGACTAGTTAATACAAACTAAATCTGCTTTTAATAGTAAGTGCCTCTTCCYCCCCCGAATACTATGCAGACAAGCTCAAGAATGGCATAGTAATGGATAAGATAACATCCCGCRGCAGCCAGGAGACTGTGGTCTGATCCTTAACATAGCTTGTGAGGCTGAAGTGCAGATATTGCAATTAACAGCAGGGTCTCGGATGTCAGCCCTTCTGGCATGGTGCTCTCAGGCTAGCTGATTTCTCCTAACTACACAACGGGTTGCAGGCCCCTATGGTTTCCCCAATGACCCTTGAGCAAACCCTCCTCAGAGACCCCAAAGTTGAGTGTCCTCACTTGCAAACACTGCATTTTGTGTATGTGTGGTGGGGATCACCCGTGCCAAAGCACAAGGCTCTACCTGCCATCGTGGGGCAGTTTCAGCATCAAATTTACAGGCAAAACGTTGATGAACTGAAGAGAGTTGGACAAAGCACAGCCACACAGATGAAGCAGAGGTAGGAAGTGAAAGGGAGGCCATCTGATAAAGGGCAAACACAAAAATACTGACTTTGCTGGGTAGAGGGCAGAGTAAGTATGTGTAGGGGGAACACATCAAGGAGTGGAAAAAAACATTCTGAATGGAGGATATGGCATATACAGTGGAGAAATGGGTGAGACAAAGAAAAGTAAAATTCAAGCTTAGGAGTGGGAAAAACACTAAGAACTAGTCATGGGAAGAAAAATACATTGAAGGATGAGATGAAACACTCATTGTTTTGAGACTTCTAGGTGAGAGCCAGCCAAACCCACACACGGGTACCAAACTATTGGCCTTGGGGAGAGGGCCAAGACATGTATGTGATTTTTCTTGTAAAGTCCAAAAATAAATTCATGGGAATGATTATACATTTTAACCAAAATAAGCCATGGGATAGTGCAGTAAAAATGCACAGATGCTGCTAATGCTGTTTTCCAGACATTTCTTGCATTCTTAGCTCTGTGATTGTCCCACTTTGGTCGGGCATACCACTGCAGGAGTAAACGGTATGGTGAGGAACGAGATACTTGGATTAGAAACCAGAAATGCTCATAGATCTTTGACCTCTGTGTTCCCATAGTTCTCACCAGATTTTAAAATTTAATACTGGTGATGATTAAACACCGGTTTTCTTACAATCCAGAAACATTAATAAAAATTTGTAATTCCACCAGTACAGACACTGACTGTTCAGGGTATCAAAAAAGGTGTATTTTAGTGCCCTGGCATGAAGGCACAAAGTGAACTAAAAGGCAGTGACAAGATAATTAGGCTTACTTACAATCACTGACTTCAGCATATCTGTGGCCATCTTCTTAAATAAGGCAAACCTCAGGAAGCTGGGCATGAAATACATTTTTAGCAGAGCTATATAAGACAGCCTGGCAAGAAATGGAAAGGCAGGTGCTGCCAGTATGTAGCCTGGGTTCATTTACTGTTGTAGGACTTTGGCTCGACAGCAGCAAACTTCTTACAGCTCAAAACACAAGAAGGGGATGTGCAAGGTGGTCTACCAAAAATATGCAATGTGAAAGCCCTGGGAGGCTCCATTACCCCAGTAACATCAAGATGTGGGCTGCACTGCTGCAGGAACATCTGCCAACTCCAAAGGAGGGGAGGACAGACGCAGGGCAAAGGATGGGGCACTGAGAAAGACCCTCTCCGCTCCAAACATGGATGTGTGTACTCAACACCTACCCAAAGGCTACCACAGCATCCATGTGCAATGTGTTGGTGAGTGTCATACCTACTGCACACAGGCATCCACGTCCCAACACCTCCCGGCAGGTGAAGGCTAAAGAATAAATGGAAACTGGGAGTGAATTTGCTGCTTATCCCTAGAACAAATCCAGGCAGAAGAGAGCAGGGGCTGAGCTGCGTGGACTTGCTATCAGTCCCCACTCCTGCTCCACCTCCATTCAGATTAGCCAAAAAATGACCATCCCCCTTGCCATGGTTGATGCCACTGTTACCTTGGGTTAGGCTGGCACACGACGCTTTGGAAGAGGTGGACCTGTTGGGTTCAAACGTGTGCCATGCTGCATTCAACTCACTATCATAGAATACCACAGTGACTTGAGACAGGTACTACTGGTCTAAAAATCTCCAGAGACCTTGGCTGCTTTCAATATCTGCATCTACTGTTGCATATCTGAGCATGCTTGAGGTGTTTTTAAATAATCYGTTGTCCTATTTGAGGTCAAACAGGTTTCACTGATCTCGGGGGTGATCTTAACCAACACAACTTGCCGTCAGATGTCTCAGTTGACTTAGCTCAGAGGGACGACTTAAGAATTCACAAATCAACACAAAAAGGCTCTGAGGCTGTCAAAGGCACCCCAGCAGTGATCATATCAGGGTTTATCTCAGCTCCATTTTGTAAAAAGCACCCCAAGACTCCTTCTACTCCCTCTTTGCTTTAGATAAAAGTTGACTGTACCGCACCTGGCATAGCATCCAGTTCTTGGGGGATACTTTACAAATACAGGTGATACTACGGTTCTTGTAGAGCTGGAGAAATTAAAGTATATATCCAGTATTCCCACCACCTTTTAGTGAAGATCAAGCATCACATCAGTTCAGTTTCCCAGACATTCTCCACTGGGGTGCAGTTTTTCAGGCTCCATGTTATTTTACTTTATTTGCAAATAAATTGACGTTATACATTTCCCAACAAAGACACACAGCAAATCCGCATTTCATCATATATTTTGTGCCTTCAGCTTAACTAATTAACTTCGCTTACACCAAGAAAGCACAAATACCATCTTTTAACTTCACCGGTGTCTTTCATGTATTTTTGTTAGGAAATAATAGTACATGCCCATTAGCACAATGGGTGACGAACCCAACTCTGGGTGGTTTGGATGATTTTTTCCAAGCACGCACGGTGTTGACRCCTGCTAGACAGTATAACGAGCCCAGGGAATGATTTCTTAGCTCCTGTGGCACTTGTACTATTTTGGTAAGGAAAAGGAATACCTCTTTGCATAATGCATTCATTTTTGCAATATGCTGTGAGTACAGGAAAACCTCATACTGTCAGTCAGTGGATTAAATGAACAGCAGCAGCTGTAGCCATGTGATGGGAAAAGCCAGGCAATAGGGTTGTTTGCACTGCTGTATTACATAAACATGACTTTTGCCGGTTAATGCCCTCCCGCTGGGCGCTTCATGCTGCATCATATGCATGTCATGTTATGTTAGGCTGGACACAAACAGCAGCAAGGGAGTCGGAAAGCAGCAGCGCTGTCTGCACAGGGGAGGCTACAGCCATGGCTCTACCAGCTCCTCATGACCTGGTCTACTAGGGAACCCCAAGAACASAGTCATAATAATTGTAACAAGCTACAATAAAAAGTGCAGCTTATTTTAGCTTTCTGAATATGCTTAGGCCTTACCTGAATACCTTATAACTGTGCTTCTATAATTTATTACTTGCTACTCCTATTGCTCTACCAGGCTCAATACTGAGATTGTGATTTTTTTTTYAAATGAAGCACCTCRTGTCACAGTTTCAATGCGACTAAGAGGTTTAGGATGGTGAAATACTGGCACAGGTTGCCCAGAGAGGTGGTAGATGCCCCATCCCTGGAAACACTCAAGGTCAGGTTGGAGGGGGCTCTGAGCAACCTGATCGAGTTGAAGATGTCCCTGCTCCTTGCAGGGGGGTTGGACTAGATGACCTTTAAAGATCCCTTCCAACCCAAACCATTCTAAGATTCTATGATTCTAGGATGCAAAAGCAAGCCACCCCAAAGCAGCTTCTCTGCGATGTCTGTAAGAGTGCTGTTTCTTTGGCCAGACCGAAGGCCGCCCACAGCCACCCAGCGCAGAGCAGGTCGCCCAGGTCGGCTGTCACCCTGCAGTAATGTCCTCGTGAAGCTGAATGCTAAACCCYATTTCCAAAAGCAGCACTCAGGGTGCAAATTGCCACAGAAAGCAAGTAAGTTGCAACCTTCTGAGCGCTATCCTAATTTTGAAGGGAAGTCTGCACCTCTGATGTTGGCTGCTACGGTGGCAAGTTTGGCCTCTCGTCTTGCTCTTTATGCTGTAAAATGTTCGGTGAGCTCGAGGACATCACTAACTAATAAACACAGTTTTAATAATCTACACGTCTCGGAGATTTCAGCCTCTGAAGCACATATACCTTTGGACACCACTGATAAATCCCCGTTAAGAATGACCGCCACTTCCCACAGGACAGGCGGCATTTTAACAAACCCATGAGTAATAATCCATCAACTGAGCAGTGTTGTAAAACCGCATGGAGCAACACATGATGCCAGGATGAAGTTTCACTGCACTTTGCGATTTTTTGGATCTGAAATTACTAGTTGTCCATACCTAATAACTGCTTTCCTTTCTCCTCTACTTTGAACTCATCACTTCTATATTAATGAGTGACAATTGCCTTCAGTAAAGATCCAGATAATTGCCTCTCTGGTATAATATACCAGGCATTCCTGCCAATCTGTTGTAAACATATCTCCCCTCACCCCCCAACTCATTTGCTTTCCGCAAAGGCATTAAAATACCTGTAGCACAGAGATTTCTGTTGTAATAAGGGTTTACTCTGACACAACGCATCCCTTACCGATCATCGGAGACTCTATAAAACTCCACGAATTAGTCTGAGGGATGTAGGACTGCAAGACCCCCGCAGCTCGGCCGGCTTCGTTCACCCCACCGAAGACGTAGATCTTCCCACCGCAAACGGTTGCAGCGGCCGAATGAACAGCCTTCGGCAGAGGAGCGATGGTCTCCCACTGATTGGTTATCGTATCGTACCTGGGACGACAGCAATCGAAGTGAGCTGAGATGATGCAACACTGGGTGAACAGTAAAGACAGGATAGACAGGCAGAGAAAACAGGCTGGGATGTAACAGAAAGGCAGCTTGACAAGCAGAAGAAAAGCAGAAGTGCAAATGTATTTTCTAATATCCTACAAATTCAGCCACTTGGTAAACAGTGTAATTAATGCTTTTTCTAAGCTTTTAAAACATTGAGAAAAGCCCAAAGAAAGCTGGTTCTATTTTCTGTATATGCCTCTCAAATCTCATTATAGTCCAAGCCAAAGAAACTCTGGACATCTTTGTTGAGATGTCTTCCACTAATTAATTTCTATTAATGAGTATACAATGAGATTATTCTTGCAAATCAGTGCACAGATATCCCATAGCAACCCCAGGCAGGCAACTGTTAATATACTTCAGTTGTTCAGCTTGTGGAACACATCTCACCTGCAACATAATGCAACACGATAGCTCTTTTTACCCTAGCTAACTGACCAGCGATGCAGATTTTGTGCCAGAATAAGTTGCTTTCATTTAATTTTCATTGTGCAAACCAAACTACTGTGCTTCATTGCAAGAAGCTGCAAACGCTAATGCTGGAATAAGATTTCACCATTGCATCCATACTTGACGTGAAGCAAACAGAAAAGAGTATGCATGAAAGTGCTAAATTGGTTTTAAGGTCATCAGTACCTAATTAAGCCATTGACCATAAGGGATGTGCAGTTAATAATCTATGGGTGAAGATTCATTTTAGACAATGTCACAAGTACAGACGTAATTTTTTTTTTAAAGATAATGTGGCAGGGATCTAAATAGCTGCTCTAAAATGAGTCTTGGAGACAGTGGAAAATAATGTATGTTTTTTTTCGGCTTCTATATTTCCATGTAATGGCACATTCAGTCAAATAGGAGTTTCCTGCGTAGCGATTATTCAGAATTGTTGATTGCAAGAACAGCAGCCCTCATCACCCATTCAGGGCTTTTGCTCTTAATATTAGTGATATGCAATATGCAAACATGAAATGAATCCATGGCCACGAACCCACCTGTAAAAAAAGATTTAGCGACAGGGGAATTCTCCCTTTGCAACATGTCCCTCAAATTCTCACTGCCCAAACTTGGGGAAAAGAARAGGGACAAAGGATATAAATGGTGGAAACAGCACAAAATAATGTGCTTAATGAAAATGTATTAATGAGTTTCAAAGTCATATAACTGAAAGTAATTAACACACTCATAAAAATGAACCAAAAGCAAGAGGGAGGCAAACTTTAACTAAAAAGGATGAGGAAAGTCCCTTATAATGAGCATGGAGAACTGCCTTGTACAATGCTCTAAATTAGTTACTGAGAAATTAAATTCATCTACAACAAAGTGATCAAAGGGGAGAAATATAACRAAATTAAACAACATGGCGCTGGGAGCATTCAAGGTGACACACCTATATGGGGCTGACTCTTAACGTTTGGTACCAAACTCGAGCCTGCAGATGCATGTTTGACCGCACAAGCAACTCCTCCAGGTGAGACACCATAAGCTGCAGCTCCTGCATTTGCCCACAGCTCTCGGGGCAGCGCTCATGCCCATCCTAGCAGATATGCAAAAAGGCTGCATAATATAAAGTTTCATACACTGCTTTTGAGTTACACTTTGCTAACTGTAGTAATTTGGGGCTTGGTAATTTAATTGTTGATGTCTTATTGTATAATAAAAGCTGGTTAAGAAATTGGTTAAATTGGCTAGAAACTGTACAAAGACATAGAGCTGAGAAGAACTGACCTAATGTGCCTTTCTAGTTCCTCAGCTTCTAAGATATAAATTATACCTGTCACCCAATACTTATTGTCTCACACCATCCACTGTGACTGAGCACCAGGAACGTCTGTGGCCAGCCGAAGTAGTCTGAGATGGGATGGTGAGCAGCTGTGCTGCCTTTCCCGGCCCTGGCAGAAGTACCTGGCAGACCACAGTTCCCAAGACTGCTATGTTCCTGCCAATGACTTTCTGATCCTCCTAAGAAGTTTTTGGGAAGGAGGGGGTTATATCCTTCACATATGCTGGGGGCTGKGTGTGGTTGAGGACCACGTCTATARGAATACTGGAGAAAGGTTCAAATTACTAAAACATTCGTCATTCTGGATGAATTTCACTATCGGGACCTCAGGTCCCCTAGACCCTGTTTTTCACCCRCTTTCACTGCTCTCCATTTATGCTCTACRACGACAGAACTGATCTTTCTCCTACCCTCCTTCATCTGCCACCGGGAAACCAAAAATGAGCAGTTTCACTTCATCTGCTGAAAGCCAAAGGCTGCAAATCTACTGGATATAGGTGCAAGTGGGGCAGCTTAAAAAAACACTCTTCTCTTGAGGGTCATTCGGTTTAAAAAATCAGTGAACCATAAAGCAGGTGGAAGCCAGTCCTTGTCCACCTAACACAGGCATCTAACGTGGGTTTTACATAGGCTGCTCAGTGAAGCAATCCTCTTAAGTGCGTGCCTAAYGTACCCCTGGGGCTGAAGAAAAGTTGGTGCCTTCAAAGCTTCCTGATACCTGTCCATCAAGTCCCTCCATCCCCCGGGAATTTATTCCTCTGGTTCATTCCCTCCTTGCAAAACTGTAGACCTGATTTCTAGTCTCTGTTTTGCTTCAGCTCCCACCCACCAGAAAGTAAGGGTTTTTTTTTTTTCTGTTGGATTATAAACCTGTCTGCTATCAAATCTCTCTCTTTCACATATGGACTTGCAGAAAATAATAAAGTCACCTATTCACCTTCTATGGGATAAACTAAGTAGTCTAAGCTCCTTAAGTCTCTGCAAGGCAGGTTTCCATCATTTTGCTCTATCTCAAGTCAGCTCTTAATGTGTTCACACAAGGATTTGCACCAGATTAACTAAAAGGTTTAAAAATGAATAAAGTTGAATCTTTGTAACCTTCCAAGACAGGAAATAATGACACCTGCTTTACCGCTCTGCCCGAGGGCCYTTCCATCTGTCGCGTCATCTCCGGCATTGCCATCACTCCACTGCCACTAGTGCTCGTGGGGCTCCTTGGCTGCCTTTTAACACCGKCTCTGCTCAAGGGCCAGCAGGGAGGGAACTGATTTAAAGAATAATCACTTTGATCTCTTTCCATTAGTCAAGCTTTGCATTTGATTCCCCTGTTTGAAGCCATAGATGGAGACTTAATGGGAGCTGGCTTTGAGCCAAGCAAAGGTTTTTCTTCCCTCTCCTCCACTGGTCCCTCCAGTCCCAGTGTGTCCATGCCTGTCCTTGGCTATGGGCCTACCAAGCCCATTCAATTTACTGAACTTGAAACTTCAAGAACATCTCCTTTCACATGACTGACACCCGGTTTTGCAGTCCTTGCATGCTACGGACTCACGTGCGGTTCTACACGGATGCCCTTGCACGCCTTCCTCTGCCCCCAGAGCAGTCCCTGCAACCCCGCGGTCCACGGCCCTGCCGTGCTCCGGACATCAGGCTTTTCACGCGTGCAGGACGTGTGTGTCACTTCATGTGCACTGAGCACCGTCATCTCACCTGACCCTTGTGCAGTCACTATCCTCTGGTTTATGTATTATTTGTATACCCATGATACAGCAAATGATCTGAACCCAGCAGAAAATACAGCCCAGGCTTGAAGAGAGCACAGGCAGAAATAACCTTGCTAGTTTTCACAACTCTCCACTTTTAGGATTTAATGTGTGGGCCTGATCCTCCTCCTGTTTCACTCATTTCGTTCAATGCCTCCTTTCTTGCTCTTTCCCTACCACCTCACTATTAACAGCAGAAACCCCTTCATTGCAAGCTGTGCCGTTTGCTTCTCTGCCTTCTTGACTTCTGGTATCTTCAGTACCTGAAAACAGTATTTTTTTTTCTCCTCAGTCTCTTAATTTCTCTCCTTCTAGGTTAAACAGCCTTATGAGTATCTTCATTTATTCACATTATAAAATCCTTACATCACGGTCAGTTGCTTACAGACATGCACCCTCCAGTTTCTTATACATTATTTAATTCTGTTTGCAGGAAAGCTGCTATTTAAAATAAAGCTGTACAGTGTCATATTGATCTGCTCTTCAGATGATTCACATGTTGTTTAAAATCACATTAATGGATTACTATTTTTTGCCTTTTTTATTTTCTTCTGACTGTTCTGAGGAGCTTAAGAAATTATCCTTTGACAGGGCTATATATTTAATTTTCTTAAGATGTCAATAAAACAGTAGGTTCTGAAGCAGTTTCTAAAGCTTATAAAACTTATTCTTTACGTTGAATTTTTTAGACTGTCTTCCAAGTACACACTGCCAGCTGAAGTAATCTCCCAATTTTAGACAACCCTATTGTAAAAGTGCTGTCAGGTCAAGGGGATTCATCTTCTTCTGTCCTTCAAACAGATAATAACCACAAAGCACCCACATTTCCACACTTTTAGTCACATACATTGTCTTGTCAGCATACGCAGTCTTCTCGGCTCTCAAATTGCATATATTACAGGACCCATCCATTATCTAAAAACCTAGTTCATGGATCCACTTCATTTCGCCGCCTCCCAACTCAACTCATATCTCAGAAGAAGACAGAAAGTGTAATACCCTCTCGCCTAACACCTAATGACTCGCTCCCTGTCACACAGAAACTTGCCAGAGGGGCTTGATGGAGAACTGCAGTCGCGCCGTTATTTCCCTAAACAATCATTCCAAAAACATAACTCTCCCTGAACATATACCCATGTACAGCCACAAAAATGGACTTATAACTCAGACCCTCTGGCACATGCATATTGTTTCAAGATGAGTAACGAATGACTCCTACTCGTCTGTTTGTGATAGTCCCGTAATATTATCCATCAAGCCAGAATTTTTAGTGCCTCTTTAAAGACAAATGCCAGAGAAAGGGTAAAAAATCTCAGCCCTATTGAAGCTGATGGGGAAACACCCACTGATTTAAGTGGCACCAGAATTTCTGGTTGAGGCTGCACCCTTCAGCATCAGTGACACAACCGAAAGCGAGGAGAGAGGAGCACAGGAACTGATGCCATAAACCATTAGAAGTCCGGTGGTCCCTACTTGCTTTAATGCCTTCTAATGGTGCAGCAGATGTATTAGGTGCAGTCAGGTGGTAGCATGTATAGCTAAAATGGTCTGACATCTGTTTTTAAAAAACAAAATGCAATAAAAACATCTTTGTAAGATTTTAACCAWTTAGGATGAAATATTCCAAGAATTCTAGGAAAAACAGGTGGAAAACAAGAAGGAAACTGGGAGAAAATGTTATTTTCTCCATCTTCAAAGACCCTCTGTGGTGACACCCTGCAGTCTCCAGGCTCTGGGGCTGCTAACTGGTGAGGTCAGGGACCAGAGAYGTGCCCTCCACCACGCCAGCGAATACGCACCGAAACCTGGCCAAAGCTGGGCATGGTCACGCTTGAGCTAACTGAGCAAGCAGAAAGCAAAATGTGATTGGGAAAGATAAGCTGCATGTGCACGAGGGGCGGTGGTAGGTGGCCCAGCAAAGGAGGGTTTCCAGTGCGTTGTCCTTCACACTGGTGGCACAGCCCAGGACCGCATCGTGTGTCAGGCCTGGATGAGCCCCCGTACTTCCATCTGGGTGGGTAACCGCTATGATCTCAGATGCCTCCTTTGGGGTGAAAACCAAGCCCAAACCCAAGAGCATGTGACCCTGAAATTCAACACGGAGGGGAACAATGTTAACCTCAGAGGTAGATGTAATTTTTGGCATCACCTGACTTGGAGCATATGATCATGTCACCTTATTATTTTTGTATAGTCCTTTTGTAAGACCTGCTGGAATGACAGAGAGGTTTCCACCCTCCTGAGAGATGGTATCTCAGTGTCCCATCCAAAGCAACACAATATTTGAAGAGGAGTGTGCAGCCCACACACAAATACGGTGGAAGAAGGCCGGTAGCTTGTAGCTCTTGAGGGAGGGGGAAAGAAAGAGAGGGCAAAGTCAAGAAGTGAGCATTAACTGCGCTTACGACCGCAGACAACCGAGCAATTAAAGTGGCTTTACTTTGTATTTTACTGTTGKTTTTTTTTTTTAGAGTTGCAACCCAAATTCATTGCTTGCAAAAGTGGGTACAGGGATTTAAATTCCTGAACACTTGCACAAATTAGCTGCCTGGTCCAAATGGGAAATGCTTTTGTCTGAAAAGGCCTGACTTCGCTCCGTACAGCTATGAGGGTCAGCTTTTTCTCACCTGCATTTCTAACCGCAGACCCTGAAACATCCTTTCCAAAACGCACAGCTTCAGGCATGCCATGCTTTGCTTCTGCCATCCTCACTGTCATTTTAATACAAAGAATAAAAAAGGAAACATCCCAAAACCTCTCTCATTTCTTGGCATAACCCAAAAGAGACCATGTTGCACTTTTTCCATGGCTACGTCTCACAAGTCACTTTATAGACAATAGCAGATTAATTATAACCACGGGTTTAGCAAATCCCCATGTCAAGACATCCTTATTGCGGTTGAGACAGCGTGCGCTGAAATGATAGGGAGGAAATCCGCTCCTTTCCCACACAAAAGTCTCTTGGTGGGCTTGTTACAACTGAAAACCAGCACGGCTGCTCTCACTGAGCGTGACGTTGCAGGCTGCAATGTCATTTGTGGCAAGGGCTTGGGTGACTGAGATGAGAAGGAAGGAGGGGGGAGACTTTGCTTGATTTGGGGTTCATTCAACTGACCAATGTTTTGGATGCTTTGTTAAAGAGAGACCATGAGAATCAGAGCAGAGAAAGAAATGAGACTCTGGGAAAAATTAAGAGAGACCATTCAATCAATGACATCTACCAAGACACCTATCTGCAATAGCATTATTTTGATGTTCCTCTTTATCAAGAGATGGAATGAAAGACTGCATCTCTATCCTGGGCTCGCTCCCTCCCACGTTCACAAAACATTTCTGTTTGTTAGTTAAAAATTTACTGACTTAAATTACAGGACAAATACCTTCAGAAACCAGAAAAAAAATCTGCATAAAATGGTGAGATTTTCTTCAAAGCAAGTCCCAAGGGCAGTGCCCACCTTAAGCTCAGAGTAAGGAGGGAAGCAATGCTCACGTGTTGCATTCACTGCTATTAGTTATCATTCATTCTTCGCTGCCTGCATTACCCTGACTTGCTGAGAGCATCATCACCAACGTCAGTTCTTCAGCCCGTGCCTGGGCTGGGAGGGAAGGCTACCTGCAGACCTTGTCCCAAGGCACACGTCCTTTCCTTTTGTCACATCCTTGTCTCCTAGGCAAAATAGTGCCAAATTTGTGAAGATAGAGGAACACAAAACTCGGGCCATATGTCAATGGTGATCACTCAGCACCAGATAGAATCTCCCTGGCCATGCATACAGACAACTGGTCTGTCCCATGCACTGAACTAGCCAGAAATCCTTTGGGGGAAAAAAGTCATCACACGATTAAAGATTGTACCGAAAAGTAGATCTGCAGAAGGAAACTTTATTTTTGGCATTTCCTACTTTCCTGTGTGTTTGACTTTGAACATTAATAAACTTTTAATACAGGTTTTGGTATTCAGTATTTACAGTATCTACTTAAATGAAAAAATAAACACCCCCTGCATAAGTGGAACATATCTGTTGCAGCACCAAAATCCAGAAATAATAGATTGAAAACATCTTTAATCCTAACCTTTTGAAAAATGTTCTTTTTTTTTTTTTCAAATTTTTCTTAATGAAAGATTATCCCTTATCCCTTTTTTGGCTCACCTGTTAAGGCAACTTTTACTGGGAATTGCCCGCTTCAAAATGTTGCTGAAGAAGTATTCAAATTCAGCACTTATAATTGACAAAAAGAAAAAAACCTCCTATTTTTGGTTGCCAGATTCACTAAGGAAAAACATTTCACAAAAATGTATCATAAATCTATTGCCACAATGCATTTTTAAGTGTGCAGGTAAGGCTAGGGCTGTATTGATCTTTTTGAAATGGAATATTCTTATATACTGCCTTTCTATTTTCTAATGAAAACATTGATATGCATATAAAATTTATGGTTTTATTGAACGTTATGGTTGACATGACGTTGGTTTTGGAATTCCACTTTGTGAAATGTTTCTTTCGTGCTTTTGTTCCTTCCTTTTTTTTTAAGTTCCATGTGAGAAAATGAAAATTTTTATAACTGGAGTCTTCTTGAAAACAGAAATTTCCATTCTCTCCCATCTCTATTCAGCCCCTCTCGGCCAGGAATTCAAACCCGTTTCCATTTATCAGTTGTTTTACTTGGAGCTTGGCAGGTCCCAGCCCCAGGCTGAGAGCACCAAAGGGAGGATCTTCCCTCCAGCCAGGTCAAGGCTGAGGTGCTTTACCAGGAGAGTGCATGTGAGAAACTTACTTTGCTGTTGCTTTTTTGGGTTTTTTTTAAAAAAAAAAAGAAAGGATTATTGTGGTCTGTAAAGACTTTCATCAGTACTAAATTCAAAGGAAGTTTATTAGTTCATTGCATAATCTGTGTAAAGTGTCCAAAGAAGCTTAATTCCTTTCTTCCCTCCCCCGAGCAAACCGACAAACAAACTGGCAGCTTTCGTCTTTGGTTTTGAAACAATGCTTTCCACTGAAGCTTTAAAAAGAAATCTAAGCCTGCATAGTTGCCTCCTTTCTTAGCTGTTATAAAAGCTTATTTTAACACATACAGCCCATCTGATGTGTCCTTTAAAAGGGAAATGGTCCTTTAGCATAGCATGAAGAAAAAGCTCCAGCAAACAGCATGGTTTTGGTTTTTTTTTTTACCTTTCCACATGGTCAACGTTGCCTGCGACACCGACCCCTCCAATAGTATAAATTTTCCCATCGTACACCAGACTGTTATGTCGACACCTTGGGACTGTCATGCGGGACACGAGGTTCCAGTTATCGAGCAAGGACATGTAACACCAGACATCGGCGAGCGTGACACCCGACTCCATGCCGCCTGGCACCCACGTGCAGGTGAGGGAAAGAAAAGGGGAGAATTACGTGAGATCCTGGAACGGCAGGCGCTTTGCACACAGCAATCAAAGCCAGTTACAAAGTAAAAACTCTTCAAATGACATTTGACTAATTAAAATAAATCACCCTCAATACTGAGCATCTGTTCCGATGATGCATATCTGTGTCATTTATTCATGTGCCCCAAAGGCTGTTTTTTTTTAATAAGATGACATGAAGAAATCAAGATGTCAGGCTACAAGGGATATGTACATAAGGGGACAGACCCTCTTCAGTGTTCATAAATAACTTCCAGCCTATTAAATTACTGCAACACTTGCAAGAAGGTGTCAGGAGGCAGAGCCTATCTTGGCTTGCAAGACACAGGCCAGTCTGAAATCTAAAATGCTTAATACAGTGATGGATTGAAGCAACACATACATGGGCAGAATAAAAAGTCAGTGCTTGCACTGTAGGCTTAATGCCTAATTTTCAGGGACAAATTTCTTCTTTATTTTCATTTGCTGATAAAGGAAAGAACCAGCTGTACCACTCCTGCAAAACAGTTCAAGATACTCCAGTGAAATATTTATATTGGTCATTTTTTAACTTCTGACTGAAGCTTCCAAGGTAGCCACTTAGTGGGTGTCTTACTATCCCCATTTTGAAGCATAAAGAGGTGAAATGATTTATTTGAGACTACACTAGGAGTCAGTGGTTGAGCCAGGAAAAGAAACTAGACTCAGTTCCGTGGTTTAATGAGTAAACCAGGCTTCCTCCTTGGTATTTTGCTCTCCAAACCTATGCTATGCAGTGTGGAGTCCAGTACTTGGAGCTTGCAGGGGTTCATTCCCACTTCTGTTGGTTCCCCTTCCCTCTTTCCTGTGTCTTGTAAGTTTGAGCAAAGCAAAATATCCACTGACACTCGGCAAGGTTGCCAGCCATGCGGGACTTTCAGCTCTCCTGTTGTAGCCACCGAATACCATCAGGTCACTCACCCAGATTCAAGGGAAAGAGCTGAAATAAGCTTTGAATTTAGGATTCAATGGCTTTTGTTAGCAGGTATGGCACAGCCTAAAATGGCTCTACATATTGGAAAGTAGCTCAGCTAAGAATAACTAAAAGTCAACATCTCACAAAAGCCTCCATAGAAGGCTTTCGCTCCAGCAGCAAAAAGAGCATGGGCAAAAAAAGGTCAAGAAATAATTTCCAATCAATCCTTAGGGCCTCTATGCAGTATTAATGGAATTTAACATCACAGGCAGCAATTTACTGCAGACGATGCAGTGAGGGAGCTCGGCAAGGGAAAGGCAACAGCTGTAATCCCTTATTGGTACTGCCTGGTGCATCTGCGCTCCCAACTACATCCTCGGATCGCACACATCCACACCTCCCTGCCCAGGCTCCTCTTTTTATCGTCAAACCTCCACTCAGCTGCCATCAGAGCATTCTTGCACGGCCTGGTGGGAATTGCTTTTCCCCCCTCCAGCCAAGCAGAGGTACCTCCAGACTGCAAAAACCCAGACACCGTGATGCTACGGGTGCAGTGTAGACAGCTGCTTTGGGAGTTAAAGCCTTTTAAGGAGTGTGGTCTCAGTTTCACCGAACGAAGAAGATTATAGGGCTAGTGACTGCTGTCAAAAGAGAGGTCTCAACAACAAGTACAAAACGTGAATGCTCCTGTAAGCAAATACTGTAAGTGTAGGTCACATATTCAGCAGTTCAGCCTGTTTGTCTCAAATTCCATAACCCACCATTTAGACCCAACTACAGCCAGTATTTTAAATTGTGTTTCTATGGCAGTGAAACCTCTTTGCATGCTTGATGGTTGTCAGACCTATTTTCTTCACATTGCAACTGCAAAATATTGCTGTTGACTGCTTTGAGAGAATGTTGATGCCACAGAGAAATGGAGAATGATAAAAGCAGGGAAATCCTTCTCTTCCAATCTCCCTCCCACTTGTCTTTTTTTTCCCTCAGGAGCAGCTGGGTAAAATTCCTGCATGTCCTATGTTGTAAAGAAGAAACTTTTCTCCCAGCCCAGTAAATCTGGGGGATGAATGGATTGAGAGCAGCCCTGTGGAGAAGGACTGGGGGATACTGGTAGATGAAAAATTGGACATGAGCCGGCAATGTGAGCTTGCAGCCCAGAAGGCCAACCGTATCCTGGGCTGCATAACAAGAAGTGTGGCCAGCAGGTTGGGGGAGGTGACTCTCCTCCTCTGCTCCACCCTCCTGAGACCCCACCTGGAGTACTGCGTCCAGCTCTGGAGTCCTCATTACAGGAAAAACATGGACCTGTTGGAGTGGGTCCAGAGGAGGGCCACGAAAATGATCAAAGGGATGGAGCACCTCTCCTACGAGGACAGGCTGAGAGAGTTGGGGTTGCTCAACGTGGAGAAGAGAAGGGTCCAGGGAGACCTTATTGTGGCTTTTCAATATATAAAAGGGTCTTGTAAGAAAGATGGAGAGAGACTTTTTATCAGGACCTGTAGTGACAGGACAAGGGGCAAGAGTTTTAAACTGAAAGAGGGTAGATTTGTATTGGACATAATCTTTTACGATGAGGGTGGTGAGACACTGGAACAGGTTGCCCAGAGAAGTTGTGGATGCCCCATCATTGGAGGTGTTCAAGGTCAGGTTGGACGGGGCTTTGAGCAACCTGATCTAGTGGAAGATGTCCCTGTCCATGGCAGGGGGGTTGGACTAGACGATCTTTAAAGGTCCCTTCCAACCCAAACCGTTCTGTGATTCTATGTTTCTATGAAATCTGATGCTTACCTGAGAGATAGATGTTGTCCCCAGCGCTGACCACGCTGAAAAACTCGCGATCATAGAAGGGCAGGCTGGCCAACGGGTACCACTTGTTGTTTTGAGGATTTAAGCAAGTGACTGCTGTTAAAGCACGTTGATTCATTCCAATCATCTGACGACCCCCAACTAAGACTATTACCTCGGCTACACCTAGGATTCAAGTAAGAAAAATAATATTATAAAAAAGTGACATCTCTCAACCAGGCAGGAGCCTATCAAAAAATACTCGGCAGTCAGGGTAATTTTAATGTATCACATATAAATCTGTTTTAGACTGTGCAATCAAACCATGAAGGGTGAGAAAAAAAAGGGAGTGTGTGTGTGTGGGAGAACAGTGGGTGAGGAACAACACTATGAACATGCTTGGGTGAACTTGGGAGGGAGCATGCCATCTGGGAAAGACTTGAAGGGGAAAGAAGTAAAAAGGCCTTTCCATGTAAAGATGTCTGTTGACTTCAACAGTCTTTGAGTGAGACCTGCATGTAGCAAATTCCCGTTCCACTGAAGAAAATGGGATTTTTGTCAAGGGTTGTGATAGCTTTGGAGCTTGGCCATTATCCAGGGAAAGTATGTTTGGACTTTAACCTGAAGAAGGTGTTCTCACACTAAAAGCTAATGTCTGGAGGAGATTTAGGCTATGGTTATGGTTCTTCATCCTGATTTTCTCTCTCCATGTACTCTATGAACAGATCATTTTCTGGTGTTTTTTTTTGTGCTTTTCCCAGAGAACGCAGGTTTTCCAGATGTAGATAACATGTACTCAAGCCATGTATCAGGATCTTAGTGTACTAAGTGCCAGGAAACACGACAGAGCTAGCCCCTGCCCTAATATAGTTATTAACTGAGATTTATCTGTGCTTGAACAGCTCCCCCAAGCCCGTAACATGCAGGGTGTAGAGCAAGCTAAATTCTCTGTTCGTGCAAATGGACAAAACTTTTGCAATCCACATCTCAGAGTTTTTATTCCCACTTTACAGCCAGAGCTGAGTCAAATCTGATCTGAGTGTTACTCCAGACTCATCTCCGCAGTGTTGGGTTGCAGTTTAACTCTGGAAGGTTTTCTGGCTCCAACCCCAAGAGTCAAGTGCTGGGGATAGTTTGGATTTAGCATTTAGCAGAAGCGTTAAAAATCTTTCTGCAGCAATTGTAAGCCCCAGTGCAACTTGTTGCCAGGAGAGGTAGGCTCAGAAGCAGGACCATGAGGCCATGACCTGGAAGGAATCACCATTTCAGGAGCTGTGCTCATGGCCAGACCTGTTGCTGTGACGTGTTACGGTGCCCAGCCTAGAGACAAGTGTGCACAGGCTGGGGGGTCAGAAGCGCAGAATTGAGATATTGCCAGCAAGAGAGATTAGGAGCTGCAGCGGCGAAAAATGCGTCTTCAGAGTAATGGATTATCGTCATTCTTCATTAGCGTTTTCAAAAAATATATTYGTGTCATTCAAGCAAGGTTACTCTCTTAGAAGTTATTAAGTTAAAGTGCTGTACAGTTTTAAATAAATATTTCTCAGTAACAAGAGATTGTTATTTTTGTGCCATACCAGAAAATCTAATCACCTGTGCAAGACATAACTTGATTATAATCAATGACCTCGAGAGGGCATGTGACATGCTGCAGCGAGTCCACAAAGGGTGTTTAGAGATCCTTTGTGCCTACATGAATACCGTTGATATGCAAAATAACATGATTCTATATAATTAGACTCTGACCTAAAAAACTATAATCACCCTCTCTTACCCCAAGAGAATCACTTTTCCCTCATCAACAAGCTTCTGGAAATGGTTCATATTACACCTACAATTTTATATACATAAAATAAGCACTTTTCAAAAATCCCTTCAAACATCACACCATTAGTCATCTTCAATGAAAGACTTTTTAGGGTAGATTGTTATTGAAAGTCCTCTACACTTCATCCTTCTGAAAGGTGCCTTGATGAGGCAGTCTCCAGAAGCTGCAAATGCCGTGGTTTGATATGCCATCTCCGTGCCACATTAGCATTAGTGGCAGCGACAGAAAGTTTTGCCTGGCTTTGTGATTGTACTTACGGGAGGCAGAAGTACAGGCAGCACGTTAAAACAATTCACCTGTTTCATCTGACTCCTTCTTGGATGCAGATAYTTGTACCACTCTCTGTTCAACAAATATTTAGGATATTTCTCACACTACCATGATATGGGCTCTGCTGGTGAGTTGGGCACTTGGGTTTTTTTCACGTATCTTTCCAAAAAGGAAAATGCATGCGTTCCTCAGGTGAGAAACTTCTTGAAGTGGCATGGTTCTGCATAGCTGCTGGGTTTTTCAAAGAGAATATATCGTGTGTGATCCATTTGTTTTGGAAGCTGCAAACAGCCTGAACTGGTACTGTAAGACTCACTGTACGAAAATAATATATTTACATAAGGCTGCAAAAGTGAAGCTGTTTTATGAATATTAATCAGCTGCTCCCTGCAAGAGGCCGAACGGCAAAAAGCAAATATTATTATTCACCTATTTCTGCAGCTAGAGAAACTGAGACACAGAGGACAAGGGGCTCACTTTCAGGACAACAGGGGAATGTCACARTCTGTGCCAAAACTAGTAATTCTTAAAAATTAGGCTCCTTAAAATCTAGTTTCAGGAACGCGTATCTCCACACCCATGTCTGACCATTGGGAGAGGCTCCTAAACACTCGAGCAAAGCAGAAATGGAAAATTAAGTTGAAATATCACCAGGCTCCGACAAGGAGCCAAGGGAAGGAGATGAGGTCCATGCCCCATCCCAGGGCATGTCCCGGCCATGCCTGGGAAACACCGGACCAGGGAGCTGGTGTTGTTGAAGAAAGTTTTGCTTTACCTGCAGAAAGCCTGGGCCGGGTCCTCGGAGTCTGCATCTCTTGTCGGGCGTGCGGCAGCATGTGATAACGTTTGGCTTCATTCACTAGATCTCGGCAAGCCTCCGAAGACTTTATCAACTCCTCGTTGTCAACAACATTTAGCAGATAGCTGGGATGGATGAAGGGGAGGCGCACCACTGCCAGCAACTCCGCAGCATACTGTGAGGGGGGGGAAATAATAACACACTGCAGCCTTTGTGCCGGAGTTCAGCCACTCAGCATCTCCTCCTCCTTCCCTGCAAACCATCCCCTGTCACCCAACCTGGAAAGACATTTGTCAGGGATGCTACATACAAGCCCTGCCTAGCGATCGGGTGGGACACAGACAACGCAGCCCTCAGTGCTCCCTGGCCCAGGCTGGTTTTGGTCGCAGGAGACTGAAAATAATCTTCGAAAGGTGGCAACTCTTGTTATATAGCAGTGTATGGAGGGATTTTTGAAATAAAAGTTCATTCCTGAACTCAGGCTGAATGTAACACCTCGTGCACTGGAGACATGGAGTAAGCTTTTGAGTTTTCTGAATTAACCTTGAAATGTGAACGTGGTTGTTGCACTGTAAAAAAATCCCAAACAAGTCTTTTCTGGCACTATAAATGTGAAACAAAAGCCGGTAAATAGGGTGGATTTCAACAACTGCTATGGCAGAGACTGAATAATATCAGCCAATTTGCTAAAAAGTTTTTAATTAATAGGGTTTATTTATTGGTGAAACAAATCACGTACTTCTAGATTTTGGGGAAGTCAGACTCCAGAGGGTGCTATACAAATACTGACAGTAAGTTTCATCCTCTAAATAAATACATTAAACCTCGGAGGGCAAAGGACATCTGAGCAAATGAAGCTGTCTGTCAGTGAACACGGCTTAAAGGAGAACAAAACCCCAAGAGAGAAAACTGCAATCGAAAAACCAAGAGTCCATTCCCAGATTATTCTTTTTATATATAATTGGTTATATCACAACACAGCACAAGAGTACAGTGAAAAGCAGAGTAATAGGAAAATGTTGTTCTTGAGAAGAAATGCACACAAACAGGATGCAAACTAAGGGTGCACAGCAAGAAAAGATAATCATCTGTCGTAATAAATATTCATATAGCTGCAGCATCCAAAGATCCCAACTGGGATTGAGGCCAGGATGCACATAAATATTCCTGAGGTCCATGCGACTGGTCCTGAGAAACGCTGGGCGCCAGCAGCAGATGCCTCCGGTCTTCCAGAAGCTACTTGGCTCTCGCTTTCTTTTTCAGCAGCGTGCCTGTCCCTGCAGCGCACGAGAGCCAAGTCACAGCAGGAGCAGGGATGGGAATGGGGCAGGGGCACAGTGAGATGGGAGGGCAGCTAATGGGCTGGCCAGGCAGGTGAGGATGCAGTAACACCCTGGACTGCTTCCAGGGCTTTCCCTTTCCCCACCCAAATTGAAGAAGCAAGCTTCATTTGGGATGAAAACAGAGGATTTCTCCTCAGAGCAGGAATTCACACTGCTTTCCTGCTGGAGAGCCACGTCAGCCTGGTGCAAGCTCTGTCAAAGCGAGGGTGTAACCACCCATGGGGAGCTGAACCCCATGGGTGCCTGCGGGGCCATGGCAGCAGGGAGACGACCAGGGTCTCAGGCTGACCCCCAGCCCCCTGCTCACCAGCCCTCCTTGACACCAGGGCCGGCAATTTTAGGTACAGCCTGAAGAGTTGAGGCCTGGCCACCCCTGCAATAAAAAAGTTGTTTGGGTGATGCAAAAGGGACAGAAAAATGACAGCGCTCCTCTTCTGAAAAAAAAAACCAACATGTGAGCAGCGAGTCCGTGGCTCCTCACTATTACCTCCGGCATGGCACAGGGCTGAGTAGGGCTTGAGATCACTTCATCAGCCTCCAAACTAGAAAAGAAGACACTTCGCTCTTTTCCCTTGCTGAAATCCATTTCTAAGGCGCTTTCTAGGAGGTAAACCGGCTGCTCCCCTTCCCCGGAGTCACAAATGTCAGGCACTTGGCTGCAGATATCTTAATGTCATTAAATGGTACCTTGCAGGAGAGGGAGCAGTGGACATATGGCAGTGGGTGGCAAAGCTCTGATTTCAGGAAGTGCTTTTTTTAAGAAGGTTGGGGGCGTTTAACCTTACACAGGAGCCAAGACGAAACGTGGCATCGGGACATGGGAATAATGCGGATAGTGGGTACACCAGGGACGAGCCAGACAACCCCTGCGGGGGAGGTTAATCTCCACTACAGGCTGCTCAGGAAGCAGAACAAGTCGCTAACGGGCAGTTTAAATAAAGTTGTAAAATATACGGAGTCTATAGCGGAGTCAGCACCTTCCCTCGGTGTGGTGGGACATGCCAGAGCTGCCCCTGATGCTCCCGAGACAGGTCTGCGCTGGAAGTATCCGTACCATGAACCAACGCAAAACACAGGTGCAAACAGTTGTGCCACTAAATTAGGACATGGGGTTCAACATGCACCAGGATGTCCCGAAGTCGAGTGTGAATTCGCATTGGGAAGAGAGCTCCCCTCCAGCAGGGACAATTTCCACGGGCCCGGCAGAGCGACTGCCTCCATCTCCCACCTTTCCCAGAATAAACAGGGCAGCGCCGCTGCCTGAGCACAGCAAGCTCTCCCTCTCGCTCGCCCACCTTGCTTTAATTAGATAAGTGAGAAAATGTGATTCTGTTTCTCTCCTGGATTTTCCCCCCCACTTTCTCTCCTCTTTTGTCTGAGCTCGTGGCTTATTTTGAAGGGGAATAATAATTAGAACATGTTGCTCCCTTTCATCAGCTTGAAAGTTAACGTCACATCACAAACGATGTCACTTTTCACTCTTATTCTTCGTTTTGCTCAAACAGCTAGAAAAAGCTGGCTCTGTGTGTGTGTGCACGACTGCGCGCAGTCGCGACTCGGGCTTGTTGCTGATGGCATTAAGGGTACATATAATCGCAGTGTTTTTCACCAAGGGATTTGAAGAGTACGTGCCATTGCAGCGTCTCTAGAAGACAGGAGAGGCTTTTATAAACCAACGGCTTTTCACACCAGCTCTTTTAAGCACTATAGTCAAGGATGAATTTCATTTAGCCTCGCTGATTTAAGAATATTCAAGTGATTTAGGCAATCAGCAGCCTTTTTCTTTTGGATGCTCCCTTATGAAGGCTTCCTAGCTCTGTTAGCTATGATTGTACTAAATATCCTGTTACTATTATCCTTTTCATTTAAGACTGGAATAAGCACCGTAAAGCATTTCAACCTCCTTACCATCTGTTATTTGCTCTCCATTCTCTCTTGTCTTTCCGTTGTTCCTCATACAGCTATGAAATATCTACTGCACCTACTGATGTTACTGGTTTTTATTAAAACAGCAGAATACCTGCGCAGGGCACATTGCCAAATTCAGCAGACAACAACCTCGGGTCCCTGGAGTTGCAGTTTGCACCTGTAACTCCGAGGATGTTTTCTTCTCGCTACTTGGCTGCAGGCGCTGGCTGGACAAGTAGAAATATTTCTAAGGTCTTTGCTGGGAATCACTTATGACTACTCTACAACCTGCATGACATGCTAGGGTGAAGCAGAGAATATTAATGCCCCTTCTGGCCTAAAATTAGGAGTTATCAACTCATAAACATGGGAGACCATGCCTCAGCTCCTTGAAAATGGACACCATTATGCAAAAATCTAATGAATTTATTGTTTAAAATACTAAGGAAGTTTTTGAACACTGTCAGGACTGTTTTTTCAGGTGATGTGAATCTCAGCATAGCTCCCGTTGGATGAAGGGAGCTGCTCGGGTTTTGCACCAGCAGAAGATCTAGTCCATAAACTCCTTGCTGAGCAGTGATGCTGCTGGATACGCCTGCGGTGCCGTCACGGCCGGGGTGATTCTGCAGGAGCCAGGGCACCGCTACCACCTGAGCAAAAGCTTTTTGGGCAGTCACTGGGGACAGAGTAGAGTAGTGACTTTTGCGAGATGCTATCTGGCCTGCTTCAAGGCACCTATTTCACCGATACCGATTTCAGTGGCTGAACCGAAAGCAGGGTCTTCAACCAGCCTGCAATCACAAGTGTGTTTCATAAAAAACAGGGAAAGAAAAATCTTTGGAGATCTTATCTTTCCTTAATTACCTAAACATTTCAGGGGAGAGATTCAGCTCTAGACACCTAAATAGGTACATACAAGCAAGTATTTACTTGTCAGCTAGACATGTGTAAACTCATGTTATAATTAATAGAGATTTAGTCAACACACTTAACACAGTCCCCAGAGCAAGCTGAGAGGATGCATCATGCACCAGGGGAAGCAGAGAATATCAGTGTCCCCTTCTGGCCTAAAATTGTGGAGCCATCAGCTCCTGGGAAAGGGAGCCTGTTCCTCAGACCATGCCTCAGACCATGCCACATCATTGAAATGACTACAACCAGACATCAACCCAAACTGGAGGGTGATTAATTCTCCCCTCTGGTGGGAATTTTCACGTCCATTTGCCCTGGGCGCTGTGCTCGGAAGGTCGCGATCATGCTCCTTAGGAAGCCTAAATGTTATCATTGATTCAGAGGAATATATGATCAACATGATCCGCGATACCTCGAAGTTGACCCTTTCAAGCCTTTCCCTAATAATCTGTTCATACGTAAGTTACTCCCATCTCAGTAGGCAGGCCAGAGCTTGAGCAAACTAGATCACAAAACAGTTGAATGCATTTTTTTTGTTCCTGGCTGGTAGTTTGAGTGAGGACATTTACTTCGCTAAACTTTTTGTGACACTTCTTCTCCTCCTAATTATATCAGTATTATGAACGCTTGCTTGCTTTGTTCTGGTATCTTTTAAATCTCAGTTACAAAACCCTCTTCAGTATCACATTAAAAATAATCTTTTTATTCTCAAGTCTCTAATCCAGTAAAATCCTCACAGGTATTCTCCAAAAGGACTCTCGGTGTGCTCCTGCATAGACTTGGGCTACAACAGTACACAGTTAGTTTTAAAGGGAAATATGTTTACTGCTACAGAGTCAAATTTCCTGCTTCTTAAATGCTACTCTGGAAAGCTCTGAAGATTTTCAACATTTTTGAAGTAATGCCCAGAGAGGTTAAAATAATGTTTCCCTTATGCCTTATAACTCATCTGTCTCTCTAGTTTACTGTTCTTCCTACAAAAGACCCTTTGTGCTATCTGCCTAAAGAAACAGGYTTCAGCTAGAAATACAAATACAGAAGTTAGACTACCCACATTACGATAGGGTTTTGCTCCAATAAACTGCTGTTTCAGCTCTTTATGCGTAATTCCAATAGAGTTTTAAAAAACATTATGAAGCAGAAATATATTCGATTCATCTGAGAGCTACAAAGGAGATTTATGTCGTCTCACATAAACCCTGGGTTCAGACTCGCCCCACGTCTTGCACCGGCCCGGTCTGAGAGCTACAGCAAGGACCTCCTCGGATGGAGAACACCATCAGGGACAGATCTGAAGTAGAATCAGTTCCCCACTGCATAAAACTCCTTCAAATGAGAAGAGGGCACTCTAATTAAAAAACACCACCCAAAACCCCCAAAACGGCAGATGCTCGCCTTTGATGCCTACCCCGTGGCCAGGTAACGAACCGCCCAAAGGGCTGTGCCGACGGTGACGGCTGGGGATGCGTCGTGGTGGCCAAGCAAGAAGGCGCACTGGAGTGGTGACGAGAGCGGTCCCTCCCCGCAACCATCTCCGGCCCAGCCCAGGCTTCCCCAGAAGGTTACACAGCCTGATGTTCAARATATTGCTCGCTCCAAGTTTCCAAGTACAAGCCCAGCAGGGAACTGGCTGGTTTGGGGAAGCCAAAGCCGTTGGTGCACTGCTTTGCCATTCTCAGAAATATGCCTTTTTTGGCRAGATTTTCACGGCGCTGCCCTGCTACTTGGTAATGAAAGTACTTGCTTTGATACATCTAACCCCTGGGCATTACAAAGACACGCTGTGTTTCCAGTAACCTCCTGCACATTCCTACACCCAAGGTCGCATCCAAGCCCAACCTAAGCTCTCTGGTGCACTTGGTATCTTTATTAATCGCCCATATTGACTTCTTGGAATTGCAAGGCTGCCTTCAGATTAAACCAAAAGGCTTGGTAGGATGTCAGCCAACAGCCTCATAATATCATGAGATAAACACGTGGCAGAAAATCTGGTTCGCAGGCACTGGGTTCAGCCGGTGGCTCGGTGGCGGGATGCCACGTGCATAAATCTCATGCCTAGCAAGAAGGAAAGAGCAGCCCCTCTGTCTTCCTGAAATAAGGTTTCAAYGTGACATCTTTATGGCAGCACAGCTGACTAAACACTGTAATGTCATCAGCGCCACATAAAGCTAACTGCTGTCCTCTTCTCCGAACCGTTTGCAAAGCAGCACATGGGTAGGTATTTCTAGCAGTAATATGATGAGAGTTTTCTAAATACCCAGGAAGATAAATCATTGWTCCATCATAATTGGAATTTACCTGATACTGAGGCTTAAAAAAACTCCACTCTTACCATGCAATCTCTATCTTGCTGACTAAACTCTACCAAATAAACCCCCTGAATTCCCCCAAAGGTTACTACAGCGGTGAGYGGTGTTTCTTTTGTTTATGGACAGTCACCTATTCAAACACCCGCATGCACACAGATGCACCGCAAAAGCATGCTGCCAACAACAAAATGGCTGAAGCTTATAAGATGCTTCACAAAACCAAGYAACTCCTGATACATCCATCCCTACGACGCACTGACGCATCAATCCACGCGCAATAATTCTCTGAAATGCTTCTTGCCTACAGTGTCAAACGACTTTGTTTCTGGAGGCCCATCCTGAGTGCTGGGGCCACGTGCAGCACAAGGCAACGCAAGTGAGCCTGTGTGAGGAGCTGCTTGCGGACGTGTGTCTTTGTAAGGCCGTTGCTTCAGCAACAGCAGAGAAATATTTTGCAAAAAATAGGAAAATATATTGGAAAAGCCACAAATTAAGAGACTGAGAGGACTGGGAGACAAGGGAGCTCCTCAAACTAATTTAAACTTCTGAGAAATAATTCAGCAGATTTTCAGTCAAGGGTATCCCTTTAAAAAAACCTAGAAGTTTAGTACAGGGGGAATTTAAGGAACTGCAAATGTCACCTGCATCCTCTTTTTTTTATATAATGCAGTTTCTTCCTCCAATATATAGCATGTTCCTGCACTGATTCTGTTCCTGCTGCTGCCTTTTCTTCTCCCTCTGTAAGCCTGTACAGGCTCTGAGTGTCTCTGCAAAAGCCTCATTTAAATCTGAGCTCTCTGAGCAGCCGGTCCCTGGGAAATCACAGGGGTTACTACTCATCCCTTGCGTTTTTCACTTTCAGAGAAATTGGAGCTTCTTGCACTTTCATTATGGCATCTTTTTGAATTTGTCTGCTCTTCCCACAAATGGATTTCAAAGCATCAGGGTAGTCTGCGTTTTTCAAAGAAGCCTAATTGAACCCTAATAGAGTGGTAGTGCCTAATTCACTCAGGCTCCCTTGGAAGCTTCTTTTTCATACTTATTCCAACRTTCCTTTCCTGAAGCTTAATGCCCTTAAGTACATTGATTGATCAATTAATTTCCTATTATGATGAACTTAAGTAATTTGTACATGCTGGTATTGGGTATCAGCTTCTGAACATATTATTACCTCCTTATCACCTCAGAGCAGAGTTGGGATTGTGTTTGTTCCCTGTCAGATTCTCCATTTTCTTGGAGCAAGCTGCTCTTCTGCATGACTTTGGAGACTCTTTAAAATGTGCCTGAGAAATTACGCTACCATCTCAACAGCCTAACTGCAGACCAAGGATCTTCCATCTGCTCTCTCACAGTTACCAGCCCCTTCTCCTCTGTAGGATCTTGCCTCCGAACTGCCATTCTCTGTCACTGCCAAAATATAGCTCATGGGCATTTGCAGCATTTTTGACATAAATCCTCTTCTCCTTCTCTCCATCACCTTTCCTTACCCTCACTGACAGATACAGGGCTTTCAAGTGGGCTTTGTGTTTGCTTAGACTAATTTGCCAAGTCTCAAATTCATCCCAGTGGTCCTTACTGTTGTTACACCCCTTGCATCCTTCCAGGCAACTCCTCTCCTTGGGGCTTCAGACACTTGTAGGCGTTTATCCCTCTTTAGCTGTCATTAGGCCAAGTCATGCATATTCATATCTTTTAATCTTTTTTTTCTCACATCAGTTCCTTCAGTCTTCTAATAATTTGTGTTGCTCTTCTCTAAATTACATCCAATTTGTCTATGCATCTCTGGTTCTCAAGCACCATGAAGATGCTGTTTAGACAAACCTGCCTCTGAGGACACAAGTTCATAGAAGGCTTGTTAATGACTTTATGGTGGAGATACTTCATTTTGCTGCTGGACACTGTGATTTTAAACGGGGTTTAAAAAAAGGGCACACGATTATATCCTTGCAGAGTGCAACAAAAGGTGACTGCCATTCAGACGAGCCTCTCGTCTGTCCCTCATCTCTGCAGTACCTGCCTCTCTTCCAGCACTACTCTGGGCAACTTGCTGAAATGTTTGTCCTCTCCTCACTTTTTGTCCCTCCTCAGGGTGAGGGAAGCTTCATGCAACTGGATTTCTTGTTTTCCCAAGCTTTCTGTTATTAATAAACATGTCGCTATGTTTTTTTATGTCAGAGAAAAGAGATACAACTTTGGACTTGGAACAGAAAAGTGGGAAAGTTTCCAATGAGCTTTGGTACGTCCGTGCTCTGGGCAGGCAGCAAATTGCTGCACATCCAGCAACTTCACATCTTCCCCATCCCATGCTGATGCTGGGCATGACTGCAGCTCTGCGCAGCTCCGGCAGTCGTTAGTACCAGCAGAAACATGGCTCGTTATCCACTGGATCCTCCCAACAGCCCACGTGGGAGGCATCACTTCCCTCCAGCTTATAGTGTAAGAAATGGGGGCAGAAAGGTGAAACAACCTGCCCAAGGCCATGCAGAGAGCTGGGGGATGAGCTCAGGTGAGGACTGCTTGGGACCTGGCAGAAATCTTTGCTTGTTCAGATGGCTCAGACCGTCCTGGTTTCCAGACAGTAAAGCCTCCATTATACAATATATTTTTTGCATGAGTTCACCGGAGTTTTAATAAGATTATCAGGGGGATAACTGTTAGGATAAACCCCACAATCTTGTCCATCAGTCAGGAAGAGAAATAAATAGAAAAAACAGTAAATTCAGCTTTTCCAGATGTGTCAGTCGGCTGCAGGCTTTCCACTCAGTGACAAGCAGTCAAGAGGACTCCTACAACCAGCACTGTGCGTCCGCTGGTACAGGTAATTACCTACCTAGTCCAGACCTCACATCACAGGTTGCTTCTTTTGGTTAGACCAATTTTACGTGACTGCACTACTAGCAGCACTGAAATAGCTCCATAAACATTACCTGGAACTGGCATGCTGCTCCAACACACTGGATACAGTTATTTACCAAATCCTAGCTTAAGACGTATGTCATTATCTGAACTGTCTTTCTGCCTTACGTAGACGGATCAGTAAGCTTTAAAGCACTGTTATTCCCTCTTTGTAACAAGGCTCAGATGCTGTTTTTTGCAATGCCACAGAGCACTTTTATAAGCACCGTAAGACTTTGTATGAACACAATTTGCAAAATTAAAAGTCAGCTTTTCAACTTGCCTTGCAAGCAAATCCTGGTTCCTTCCCTGCCACTGCCCTCCAGGGTGGGAAAAGAATTAACAAAAGCAGAAACAATTAGATACCTGAAGAAAAGCTTTTAGAAAGGCAGAGAAGAGCAGGAAGATAGCAAACTCAACGCCATTCCAGGAGAACGGGAGGCTCTGTTGAAAATCTCCTTCCCAGAGGCTCTCAGAAAGGGATCCGGGCAGGAGGGGAGGCAGTGATGGATAAGTTGTCTAAGAGCGCGGCACAAGGAGCTGCGGTGTGGGGAACACAAGTGGTGAGATTTACTGTCCCCAGGCGTAAGCTTGCACTCCAGAGTGACACAAAGCCATTAAAGCACAAGGAGTTTTGGAGGGCTGCAGCTACCCTGAGGGCAGAAGGTGCTGATTTAGAGAGAAGGCTCCTTCTCCAAGCTTTTCTGCGGGGATGTCTCTGTGGAGCGAGCCCCTGCCAGGCTTTGCCAGGGAAGATGGACATGCAGGTGAGACGAAGAGCACAGACCTTTCCCTGTTTGTGCCAGACATCCACCTTTGGGAGAATCACCAATTCAGTGCTTGGAAGAAGCTGCCAAAGAGGCATATTGATCACCTGCCATTGGAGCTATTGAAAATAAAAACGTGACGATAGAGCCTGGCCTGTCAGGCAAAGGGAGATGGGGAGAGGGGAGATATGAAGAAAGTGCAGGCCCTGGAAATCCAGGCCCTGAAAGATTTAACTGCCAGGACTGCCTTTGGGAGAGAGAAATAAAACCAGACTGGTCACCTGAGGAGTGCAGTAGAGCAGGAGCAATGTCTTGGGGCTGTTGCAATTCATGGCTAAAACCTCTCCAGCAACCCTCCCAATAGACCCCACTGGCTGGGTGCAGAAGCAACAATCCTGTTGCTGCACTGGTGTCCTCCACGTGCTGGTTCCCCACCCCAAAGAGTCTAAAAAGAGTTGAGTGAATCCATCTCACCAAACTGTGAATAAAGTCAAAATATCCATGCACAGCTCCTGCAAGAAGGTCCACCCGGCGTTTGCTATTGCCCTGGTCGCCCAGTTCTGCAAAGCTCTGAGCAGCCTGCGCATCTCATGGGAGCTTGGGCACTGTCCGGCATGGTGGGCCTTGCCGCACACCAAGCACAAATTTTCACTCATCATCTTTATCAGAAATAAGATTATTCAGGTCTATCTTCCTTCCTATCCACTGTCAGAGCTATTTGTTCCTGGGCTCTGAAAATGCAGAAGTCATTATTGTAAAGATGGTACTTTTCATGGTAAGTGTGAGTTCCTACTTTTAGAAAATAAGTATCTATTTAACTAAGAGCTTTATAATAGATCAAGCAGTGCACAGAGTACAAAAAAAGTGAGAGCTACGATCCAAAGAAACTAGTTTAGTGGTAGGATTGGGCATGAAAATAGTTATCTGCTTGGTATCTTTAATATTAATTTATTCAAGACCCTCATCTCTGGATAAATACAAATTAAAAATTAAAAGCCCTTGTAAAGTAATGCATGAAACCAAAGCACCACAGAGAAATTTGGAGAAGCAAATAAAACTGCCATCGTAAACTACAAAGGCACTGCAGAAGCAGGGCAGAGGGGAAAGCAACTTGGAAATAAAAACAACCCAGAAAACCAACCCAACTGCAACATGAAAGGAAGAGAGGAGCAGATGGTGGTGGTGGCAGCAGCGAGACGGGGGCAAGAAAAACCACCACTTAAAAAAATAAATTCATAACATCACTGCAGCAGGGTGCAGAAGGAAATATTTAAACCAGCAATTTTGAAAACGTAACCCAGACCGCCTGGTGAGTGACACCTTCTGTTTGCACCAGGCAAACAGGCTCCTGCTGCAGGGCTCCCGTACTCCGGCCCCTCGGAATAATCCCCCGAGGTTGCAATAGGTTCAGAGCTCAGAGCTGCACAGAGCTGACTGCTGTCATCAAACTTYAAGCAAGCAGGGAAATACTCTGTAAAACAGTGTGTTTTTCAAGGCCAGCGAGAGCCAAAAAGGGGCCCATTTCAATAAATCAATGATATTGTGTAAATGTTTTAGGCAATAATAATACTGGGCAATACTAAATGGCATCACCGGCACACGGAGGAGGTGGTCAGAGAGAGCGGCGGGTCCCCAGCACGGGGTTGCCCTGCTGGGCTACATCACCCGTTCGCACAGGGCAGGAGAAGTTTGGAGACAGGCCCTGGGGGCCGCAGGCTCCGGCAGGGGCCAGGGGCTGAGCCGGCAGTGCAGACAGCACAGGCAGCAAGGTTTGGCCTGGCATGGAGTACCCCACTGTCCTTAATGCCCTTATCCTCATCCAGCAGCCCGGTGAGGTTGGGAATTGCTATTTCTCCCACTTTGCAGGGGAGGGGTGGAGGTGCAGCTGCTCTGGATCACATCCAATGATGTATTTAATATCCCATTGCACATTTAGGTGCTTGAATTCCCATTTAAATCAAGAAGGTGCAGCCTTTCGTGATGTGGGATGGCATCAACAATGTGCGGCCAAGTGTTTCCCTGAGTCCCAGTCTGGTCCATAAGCAACTGGACTGGCCTCCTTAAACTAGCCAAAACTGTGAGCGGGGATCAACAGAAGTTGGCCTTGCCAGGATGGGCCAGCAACTTTGACCTCCAAAGGAGGGCAAAGGGGGAAACAACCTTCCCCTTCTGGGGGCTGTGGGGAGAACTGGCCTCCAAAAGGGAGAGATTTGGGGTTCAGACCACCACAATTCACTATCCACAAAAGCCAACTTGCAAGGCTGCACCGAAGGCAAGTGGCAGGTTTTTAAATATCACCAGGGAAGTCTTCTGGTCCCAAGGACAATTATCAGCCTCCAAACAGTCATTGCTTCTAGCATTTATCTGGAGACAGTGCTGAGCAAAGTAATACACTTAGTTTCTTGAGTCAAGAGCAGACTGCCTAGCTCAGATGGTTGAGGAAAGGCTAACTCTAATAAATATATAATACCCAAGGGGTTATCTAAGCAGCCAATAAAGATACAGAATCTTTTTTTTTTATGTACTGAAGTTACACTCATTCAGTATGTGGCATCAAAAGAAATACAGATGTTCTGAGAGATTTTTATTTCCCACTGTTACTAAAATGCRTCCCCTTCTTAAAGCAGCATCTCACACAACTCTAATCCTTCCCGATTTATCTCCGACCAAGCCTGCAGCCAACAACTCGAGGCCCTAGCTTTGTACCATGCATGTCACAAACCAGATTTTGATTCTAAATGATCAGATATGGGGATCAGATTTTGAAATTACGTACATTTTGTGCATAGCCTTCATTCCCCTTCTCTTTTTTTATCTGAACTGCCCATCCCATCTCCTATGCATCCTCATGTTTAAAATTGCACTGGGATGGTTTCTATTTTAAAAGAGGCATTCATGGGAACGGAGCAGAGTGAGGCTGCTGAGATTATTTTTACCTGAGCTCTGATTGCAGCGTCCTTCTTAATCCACTTTATCACTGTTTCATACACCAGCTCCTCTGCTTTGGTGTTCAGGCTGTCGTTGGACATGTAGGAAATGAAGTCGTCTTTTGAGATATTAAGGATCTCTTCTTGGTTTGCCACCTCTGGGAAAATCTGTAGGGCRTATGCTTTGGCCATGTTGTATAGTTCAGTGCACTGCATGGCTTCAGCCATGGCTAATATTCCTAAGCAGTTGCTAGCAGTCAGCTGTTTTTCTAAAAGGAGCAAAAAAAAAAAAAAGCAAGTGAGAATTATTAAAAGCAAGATTCACATTTTTACCGAGGTCATAAAAAAAACAAGTGCCACTGACAAACCTCCAATCCTAATTAATTTCAGGGAGTTAATTAGAAGCAGCACCTTGGGTTACTTTAGGATTGGGATTTAAAGTACAAAAATCAAAGTCTGTCTAACGACTGAGCTGGAGATGGGGAGAGAAATGCACTTTCTGAGTTTGCTTTTCCTGTAAGCCTTCACAAGGCACTGGGGAAACCTACTGACATAATAGTATCTGGGGCTTCCCAAGGGATGGGAACCCAGCCAAGAGACTGCTGCTATTTCTACCGCCTACAATGTTGCTTTAAGAAACAGCAAAGATGTAAACGCCAGTGCAGACACTTAAGAATAAATGCAAACAGCACTAAGGGTATTTCTGAGGATGCTGCAGTCGCTTTATGATAATTTTTGCCCTGTTAAGCTACTAAGCTACTTCAAATAAAAAAAAAAAAAAAAATCCTCCCCCCGCTTTTTTTTTCAAAGGAACTTTGTTGCTGCTGAATGTGACGACATCCCTTATGCAAAACACAGATTATACTAAAGCCTTCTGTTAAATGTTGTGTAGTGGGTTTCAAAGAAAATCATGCACAGAGGAGACAGCATTATCTCCTACCCAGCAAAGAGAAGTAACGGCACAGTGTGTACCTTTGCATTAAGTGTGCTACACCATACATTTGACTGTACTTTTTTCCTTTTCAGCTATTCTGAAGAAAAACCCACCAATTTCAGACATTTATAAGAGGAACTCTCAGATTCTTCTCAGCTTTTGTTAACCAAGCCACTACTAAAAGGCAGAGTATATTCTTTTAAGATACAGGACGAAGGAAAAAAAAATAAATGAGAGACAGACTGCAATAGATCACAAAAGCATCAGTACCAGTGGCAGGCTTCTGCACTGTCAGAGGAGAAGCACATCACATTTGGGCAGCGTCATATCCTAGTGCAGTATGTCAGAGCACTGGACAGAAATGTGTGATAGCCCCACATCTCTTCAAACAAAACTCCCATCAGATTGCTTCTGCTGGAAATGCTCAGGGATTTTTCCCTACACCCAGCTTCTGCCTTCATCAGATTTAAAACCTGCACAATATCTATACGTGGCTTTTATTAAAATGGGATTATGACCTACTTTTTTTTTTTTTTTTTTTTTAACCTGGCATGGGATTAGGAGTTTTGTGTTTTGGGTTTTTTTTTTTCCCCTCACTCTTTTTATTTTCTTTTACAGATCCACCAATCTTGAAACTAGGTTATCTCATTTTGCATCAGTTGATTGTACTGACTCCAAGGAGCCCTTTTCCTCAAGCAGACTGGAGCAGCAGCACTGTTTGCTGTCAGTAGATTTTGTCACTCAAAGACTGCCCAGAGACAGGCTGCAAACTGATAGCACAAAGCTCCCCAAATTTCTGCTTTTCCAAAAAAAAGAACCAAAACCCTCTTCCAGGTTCCTTGTTTCTGTCTGTTGGCACAGTTTCATGTATACATACGGCTGGGGGTAAAATAATCATCTAACGGAGCCCAAAACTCTCCTCATCACTTGGCAAACTCTCAAGTCAAAGACAGATCTGACACTGCTCCACCTTATCCTCATAGGGTTTATAATAAAGGTAATAACCAAGTTTGACTCATTAAGCAGCCATTTACTAGCACACGATGGAAAAGACTTGCAAGAATGAGTCGTCGCCTTTAAGGGACTGGGTCTGTCTCTATCAGGAGAGATTCCCATACCATCCCCAGCTGAGCCTGTGGTGTAGAGCAGAGAAAGCACGGGTCACGACTGGTTTCTTCTGAGCTGGACAGGTTTTTCTACCTCTAACAATGCTGGGAGGCTGATGGAGCTTGGTACTCTAGTGTCCAAGCAGCTCCATGTTGTCCCTTTGAGCTTCCCTCCTTCCTCTTCCCCGAGAAACCGCTCGGTGGCAGACCCAAATGACGTTATCCCTGCCTGATTCAGCAAGTATGATAAGGCCATTTAGAGAGGGGTCCTGGGGAGATGCAGATTGCGGTATGTTCAGGAGGCTGCTGACGCACTTCTTTGCACTTCATCACTTTTGACGTGATGAGCACCACAGGAAGGTGAGCGCAGTGATGTCTTTTTAAGATGAGGGCTGGCATGTGAACTAGAGGGATTCATTGCAGGTGAGCAAGACAGAGGTTGGGGCAACAGCTATAGGAGGTTGGAAAAATCTCTATCCTGGGAACAGAAAAAACACACCCTCCATTTTTCACCTCTGACTCAAAATTTGGGGGTGAGGTTGATCTCTCTTGACTCCAGCTGTCTATGGTGCAACGAGCAATCACATTGTGACCCCTGTACACTCATAAACAAACAATTCCAAGAAGCAATCTGGTAATATTTTGGATTAATCTGGTAATATTTTGGATGACGACTTCAGGATGAGCAGAACCGTGCTTTACCAATGCCTGTTACTGTCCACTGACTATAAAGGGAGCCTATATGACTACTTCGATATAGACTTCTGCTATATAATATAGCCCATCCCAAGTGACTGTTTGCAATCCGGGGGCACTTCTGGATGCCGACATGACAAAGACAGGTAAGGACCAGTTCTGCTCTATCTGTTCCTGAGCCATTTTCCTTTGGACACTGACATGTTTACAATAATTGCTGGTTTTGCCACAGTGACACTGGACTGGTAACAACACATTTTTGTGGAGTTTCACCTTGAGTCCATTCAGAACATGACTGCTGACTACTAAGCTATTCCCAATGCTCAAGGACAGTTCATAACAGACTTATGAGTGGACTTTAAGGATATCAGATGTAATCTAGTAGGTTCTCACTGGTTTGAGACAGTGCTGGATAGCATACTTGTTTCTATGTATGTCACTATTGCAGATCAGCAGCCGGTATTCTGCACTTGTGTTAAGATGTGGTTTTGGAATGGGATCCTGTGCAGAGTCATCATGAGATAATCAGCCAGGCAGACTGCTAAGACTACACTTCTGGGAGTGGGACGACTTGAGACAAAGTCAGAGATAGATGGTATGTAGGAAGGATTACTCAGCGAGATTGCGGTAACAGTATGATGGAAGTTCAGAGGTTGAGGTAAGCCCCCTCTGTGTGCATTAAGTACTGTATTTTCACTTAGAGATGCTTTCTAGATGATGACTTGGATATCACTAAAATTAGCATAAAACRTGCATTTCCTCATCATACTCTGTGTACATTCTGATGGGGATCTTATTCCTCAGGTATTCCTACTAGTGTCAAAAGCATGTGAAGATGGGCAATAGGTGGAAGACTTCTGGATGCATTCACTGTCCAAAAGATTTCACTTCCCCTGTGAGAGTGTTCCTCACTTCTCCTATCTCCAGATATGGTTGATGCTTCAGTTTCTCCAGTGCTGAGCAGCGTGGTTCTCCAGCTGGCTCAAAATTGTCCACCTTGGATGAACAAAAAATTAGCCATAATACTTTCTCTCGAATTCATAAGGACCATAAAGGCCTCTTCTTCCCTCAGGTGCATATGCCTATTCATGCACTGGTCCATCATTCAGTTTTTCTCATAGTTCCCTCTCATACTCTTTGCAAACTTTGTCTTTGTGCCCTTTGCCCAGGAGACTAAGAAAATTCAGAGTTCCCGCTCTTTCCTATTCTCCTCCATGAATCTAACGGGTTCCACCAACTTCTTTAGACTTACGGAAGAATACTTTTATTTTATCAGCAGCAGGCTGAAGTACAAGCTCAGAATTTGTTCACTCCTGTGATGGGGGTCCCTGCATCACGGACCCAAACTGTGATACTGATGAATCTCCTGAAATCTGATTTGAGCCATGACTGTGATGATAGCATAAAACAAATATGAAAAAAAACCCCAAACCCTAACCCCTCAAGTCTTCAGCCATATGGATGGAGGAAATATCTATGATGTCCTGACCAGTTTGTAAACATTTGCCCAGTTATCATATGGCGCCTACACGAACTTGTCAGCATCGTTGCATCAGTCGGCACAAAACTGTTGTCATTTCTCATGGTCTAGACAAAAGCAGAGGAGGCAGCATTTGGGGGAGAGAGAGAACGTGGCTATAATTAGCCCAGTGAAGCTGGTTAAGAAATCTCCTGTGTTTCCTGACACATTTGCAGCATGTTTCCACCAGAAAGTGCAAGCAGATTTGGGGTGCCTCTGCCCAACACTGCTGAGAGGCCCAGGATAGAGACACAAGAGCTGCCTGGACATCAACCAGTTAGGACCCTGCTGGAGCTTCATGGCTGAAAAAGGATGACCTGAATTTCCCCTRAGATGGTGCTGTGCTGTGCTGAACAGACCTATTAATTTGGGGCTTTTACTTCTTTGGGCCTCTTTGGACTTCCCTCCACTTTTCACACTATTTAGACATGGCCACTGATGGGAAAGAATCACTGTTTATACTGGTGGATCCCCTAGAAACCCTGGAAAAAAAAACTGATTTTTGCCATATTTTTGCTTTGTGGGGAGCAGAGGTGACTGGGATGAAAAGAAAAAACACAGCCACAGAGAAGAAAAAAATGCCTTTCCCTAAACTTTTTAGACGGCAAATGCTCTACTATCTCTGTAGAGCAATCCAGTCACAGCTATAAATAAAAATAAGAAATTACACTCCATGAATTCTCCAAATGAGAATACAAAATTCCAGCGACTCCCCATATATCACTAAACTTATAACCAACTCTACTATTTCATACCATAACACGGTTCACTGAATTCAAATATTAACTATCGGAGAAGAGAAATCTCACATTGATTTAGTGAAATAAATGTATTTTGGTTTTGTGCTTGAATCTTTAGAGATAGCGCAACTTCAACATATCTGTTCCTGGAAAGGCCGTAAGATCTCATCACTTTAAAAGGTGGTGAAGGGAAGCTGGGGGAAAGCAATGCCAGAGCCAGAGCCCTCACTCAAGTTCCACAACCAACACAGTGGGATTGCAAAGCATAGATTTCATTTCCCCATTTGAGAATAGACTTTTAAATAAGTGATATATAAAAAGCTGGAAAGAAGAGAAGAATACTATACCACAGATTCTTTACTGATGCCTGCATTGTACCAGCCTAGTCACACCACTCATCTTGCCAGCAGGTCAACTTAGCAGTGAAAATTAACACAGAAGTAAACTGGACTCCTTTGAGTTTGGGTTTGGTTTTTTTTTTTTTAATGAGTGCAACATATTTGCCTTTGCCTGTCGGAAAAGGACCTGGGGGTACTGGCTGACAGCCAGCTGAACATGAGCGGACAGTGTGCCCAAGTGGCCAAGAAGGCCAACGGCATCCTGGCCTGTATCAGAAATAGCGTGGCCAGCAGGAGTAGRGAAGTGATCGTGCCCCTGTACTCAGCACTGGTGAGGCCCCACCTCGACTACTGTGTTCAGTTTTGGGCCCCTCACTACAAAAAGGACATTGAGGTGCTGGAGCGTGTCCAGAGAAGGGCAATGAAGCTGGTGAAGGGTCTGGAGAGCAAGTCTTATGAGGAGTGGCTGAGGGAACTGGGACTGTTTAGTCTGGAGAAGAGGAGGCTGAGGGGAGACCTTATTGCCCTCTACAACTACCTGAAAGGAGGTTGCAGCGAGGTGGGTGTTGGTCT
>JAYKAV010001145.1:274146-482372 GCA_035582835.1 Phoebastria nigripes | reverse complement strand
CATCCCTGGAAGTATTTAAAAGACGTGTAGATGAGGCATTCAGGGACATGGTTTAGTGGGCATGCTGGTGTTGGGTTGACGGTTGGACTCGGATCTTAGAGGTCTTTTCCAACCTTAATGATTCTATGATTCTGTGATTCTATATTCTAAACTCTCATCTTCCACGCTCTGTAATTCTAGATGTCAATTTTAAATGAGAACTGCCCAAGAAGAACCTATAGTTCATGTGGGTTGAAGATATATTTGGGGTCCAGAGAGAATGACATTTCCCATACCAAGGTGAGGGAGCCTGAATAGAAATCAGATGTCCGAAAAAGATATTTGGAACTTGGACACGGGAGGTAAGTCATATAAGATCAAGCTCACACTTTCTGTATTAATAAGTTTGTGTTAATAATTTGTAAATTATTACTGTCTCATTAACTTATATTATAGCCATGTTAGTGAAGGAGTGGCATGTGATACAGGCAGGAATTTGAACCAACGTGTGTTTCATTTGAGCTCCAGTTCTGGCTCCTCTTCTGCCATGACAGAAATGGGGCTGGATGGTTCCAGTTCAGATCAGTAAAGCTTAGTTAACTGAGCTGGTCACCTTGGACTGTTTTGAAATAGTCTATATTGGAAAATATACAGAAAATGCAAGGAGCAGGATGACACGGTGCTCCAGACAAGAAGGAATGGGCTTCTCATGTGGCCACTGGTGATGATGTTGATCTGTACACCCTCGCTGGGGCAAATGCTCCCTGTGCAAGCAGGGCACACCAGTTACCAAGGGAGGGCACAGCAACCTTTCATTCCTATCCACCATTTGTGATGACACATATCCGTCAGACCATAACTCTGTATGAAAGAACAAACCCCGTGAACATTCAACCTGGAGTAGTTCAACCAGATCTTGGTTACAAGAACATTGGACATGTGAAGGATTTTCTCATGGATGCAAGAAAACTGCAGATCCTGACTCCTGGGTGTCCACCTCCAGCTCTTTCAGTGCTTGACCAAGCTGGCCTGGTATAGCACCCAACATCTGCTGTCACAGTTATAAGCAACCTGTGCGTTACAGCCTGGTATCCGTGCAGASATCAACCTCTCGGAAACAAAATGTCACCATGATACCAAGTATGAAAGAAGATTCAACAAAAAAGTCTATCCAAGATGTGAAAGCAGTTGCCACTCAAACAGGCTACACTTCTCTAGATCGTTTTCCACTGGCCACTGTGTCAGCGTTTTAAATTCAAATCTCAACCCAAATAAATAATGTGGGKTTTTTTATTTTATTTTATTATATTTMATCTTGGGTCTCCTAATTATCTTTTAAGAGTTGTTAGAAGAAAGGCTTGCAAACCTTAAAATGAGATCTTAAAACCTCACTAGATGGAGTGATTCTTACCTAGAAATGAAACGCAGACTTTACAGAAAGTATGAAACTGGAACTTGCTGGCAGCTTCCAGTAGGGTTTTTGCATTGGCTGAATCTATGATCAAAGAACCTGTATAAACAAACTCCAGGAGTAATTCCAGGACATCCGCAGTGAGGTTGGACATGGCCAATTCCAGCTTCTCCCCGCTTCTGCTACTGTCTCGTGGTGACCTGGTAACAGCAGACAATTAAATTATGGACATTACACCATCCCCATTTTGTTGGCATTTATTGATTAGTGAGGGCTAGAAAATTGCTTTGCACCTCATTATATTTCTCCTTTTTTTTTTGTTTACGGAACTGAAGAATATGAATTTTAAAATAACTGAACTTAAAAACTTTAACTGGATCTGAAAGAGAAGAGTCTTAAAGCAAGTCTTACGAAAAATCTGTTTATTGCTACTCTGCATTTTCATGCAAAAACAGTTGCAAAAGAAAAGGAAAGGAAAGGAAAAGAAAGAAAGAAAAACGAATGAGCCAACATTAATGAAAATGAGGAACAGGATTAGCTTTGAAAGGGAAACAATACATTTTAACATCTTGGTTAACATCTCATCTTCTGTGCATAATATAACTGTTAAGGAAAGAACACTCTCCAATTTCAAGAGAAAAGGTCATCTACTTTTTCAGGAATCCAGCACTGGAATAATTTTAAATGTCATGTGCATTTAAGGATACATTTAAAGACCTTTTCATAAAAAATAACAATAATAAATATTAATTTTTGTTTAGCYTGAACTTCTCAGTATGTTATATTAAAGTATAGATATGATAGATATGATATGCATATACAGACGGTCATATAAAATATACATATACGCTGATTCTAAAAATCTATTGTTCCCTTTTAGGCAGTAAAAAAAGGAAGCCCTTCATGGCAATTGCTTTGAAAACTGAATACAAGACAAGATAGACAGACAAAATGGTTAGAGCAAAGAAGGGAGAGGGGGGAAAACAACAACCAGCTCTGCCACAGGAAGCCAGCAGCCATCCTCTAGGAGTTTCATGACTGTGGCCTAYGGTTTTTCCTGCATGAAGTGCTGAACAATTTGGGGATCAAAGTATCTCCTGCATTTGAAGTGTGGATTAGTGCTCGTGAAATTATTGGACAAAAAGAAAATTATACTGAATTAAAGTAAGGGCCCAGTTCCTAATGCATGGTTGGCTGATGTGTCTGCAACACTAAAGACAGGTTACACCTGAAAGACAAAAGTGATAATAAATTTGGTAACATCAAGGAGGGGAGGGGAGATCTGTTGGAGTAAGAAAATAAACTCTTTTAATGGTTAGAACCATCCAGCACCTTCTCAAAGAAACATGAACTTCTCCTAGTCACTGGACAGCAACGTCTGCTCGCTCCAATTCTGCTAGAGTACTTGCAAAAGCCATTGCACAATTGACACAAAACCGGCATACGATGCTGCGTGACTTATGGACTGGCCAAAGCATCACTATTCACAGGCAATGCCAGCTTCAGGCATGAGCAAGAGCACTACCAGCCTCTCGGATTCACAAAGCTGCCTAGAAGGGTGATGGTCAGACCTCTACCACCATAATGGAGGAAAAGTAAACAATGTAAGAGGTTCAATTTTGTTCCCTCATAAAACAACATGACACCCCACCCCACCCACCCCAATAACCCCTAAAATCATTTGGGGAAATGCTTAAAATTTGCAGCGGACGCTTTGTCACTGGTCTTCCATTGACTAGCCCTGTTCAAGTCAAGGGCACAGCTTTAATTTATATGAATCTTTGCAGGATCAAAGCTTTAAAGAGGTTTCATTTTTCTACTTAAAGTATTTAGATGGTGTCCATTATCACAATGGACGAGCAGCTAGCAGGCCTTCATTTCATATGCTTCTCTAAGGTAGTGAACAATGGTTACTCCCATTCACAAAAGGAAACTGAGGCACAAGGAGACAAATACCCTTGCCTATGATCACAGAGAAAGTCAGGGGCAAAGCAAGGAACTAAACCCCATTTTTTTATTCTAAATATTGGACTATCCCTTTGCATGGGAATACAGGTGAGTTAGATCCTATTCCACAAGCAGATGGATAAGAATACATACTGATCACGATACCTGTGGTACCCCTACATGCACAGATGTGTACACTACCCTGAATCCTTATGCTTTATCACACCACAATATCCTTTCTGAACTCTTGCATATGGATTCAATTTTGCACTCAAGGCAGAAAACCTCAGGTGTCAAAACAGAAGAGTTGCCATTTCCTAGATCCTCAAGAGGATGTCACAAAATGTTATTTTTTTTTCTTTCTTACACTCACATACCAGTAACATTCCCCGTATCTGATTTATCTCCAGTTGTGCACACATCCGGTGCTGCACCCTGGGCTATCAAAATGCCTCCTGGTACCGATGTAATTCTTCCTGAATTGTTTCCAGAAGCGGTTTGTACCTGACAGCCAGTTCGTATTCACATGGGCTGGTTAATAAGGACATTGCCTAAAATTTAAGTGAGATTTGGAGGTACCCAGCAAGCAACAGAATCAGACTCTTTGCACCGTGGGAAGCCCCACTGTAAGCAATTATTTATTTAATGCCACTAATTGCACTGTGCTGGCGATGGCTGCGGGATTGATTGCGCGTGACCCGGCAGGAATCGCACGCTCTCTCCCAGCGCAGAGACGAGGAGGCACAAAGGAAAGGATGATGTGACACCAATGTCAGCGTAGACACATACGCATGTTAGCAACAACTGCAAGCTGCTATTTTTCAGAATAATTAAGTAATAATCTCTTTTACTTTGTAATACACCAAGCAATAAACTGCTGCTGCAATTGATTAAACGCCAAAGAAAAGCTAAGGTGTTTAATCAATCACTAGAGCCACTTACGGCAAGTATAATACAAAGCTACAGAGATTATTGATATTACACAATGAGCCAGAAATGGGAAAGAAAATTATCCCTATTCCTTCCTCTGCAATGCCTTGAATGTGTTGTGCTGCTTTGCTTGTGCCTTCTAAGCAATGAGCACTTCGGTTTCATGTTTAGCTGGACCAAATACTGAGCCAAAGGGAAATCACAGCTACCCTGGTTTCCATGCTGGGGATCTGGCTTGGTACAGRCCAGAGAATGGATGGGGTATTGGCTGAAGCAGGTCCTAATGGATCAAAAAATGAGTTTATGAAGGACTGGAGGAAAATAATGTGGCGACACAGACTGATGTGACTGAAGTGGGAAATGCAGAGATAAATTTCCATAAATTTCTTCTCTGAAATTATTTCAGTGAATCCGGTTGTGGCATCCCCCTCCAAGCCTGACTAAAGCTTTCTGTGTTCCTTGCTTTCACATGTATTAAAATATGAATATGCTCTGTGTGGTTATACTTCATATATTTGGGATGGAGCCTTCTCTCAGCTACTCTAGGGGAACTGCAACGAAGTGGCTAAAGCAGTATTACAAGAACAGAATTTAGTCCTGTAAATGCATATGCATTGGATTGGGGAAAATCTGTACGAATGTATACAGCTGTGCCCCAAATAGCTCATCCTGTATCACATCAGGAGGAGTTTTGTCAGTGGCATTGGTAGACATTTAGAAAAGTCTGCTCTCAGAAAAGCAGTGACTTCTTGCCTTAAGAACTGGGAAAAGATACAGCTCTACCTGGTACGTACACTCCTGTTCCCTGACTCCTGGCACAAACACGGGGTATTTTGGGAATGGAGAGCCTGCCTGCGTCGTGCTTCAGTCTCACTAGAAGCCAGGCAATGTACACTTATCGTCCATGGACATCATTAAATGTGGCACATTCTGCTATTTGCCCTGCGAACTCTAAGGTTTAAACAGAATGATGTCATTTTATTGGCCTTGTAATCATTGCTCATATTATAAAGGTCACACATTTCACATTGTGGCAGAAAATCAATAGCTCTCCCAACAGCCTCTGGGGGAAAAAGTTTTGCTTCTGAAGAATAATATATAATAAACCATTTTAGTCCTTACTTTATCATGGCTGTAATCTTGGAGAATAGCTACAGTAAAAATCTGGCAAAGGCTGATACACAAACTCATTAAAATTAGGAAGTGATTTAGAACAGGACTTTTAAAAAGATTTATCTTGAGCTAAACAGCAAAGAAGTTTGTTTAGCTCTACATTTAAACAAGCTCCAAGAGCTCTTTAACGGCTTAATTTTATGGTAGCTGTTGGGGAATTCTTTCAGATTTACAAATCATGTATTTCGCCAGCAAGGTGATAGACCTGAGCAACGCGCAAGCAGAACTGAACCCGCAGATAAGCAGGAAGCACAGATACACTCTGAATGGGTAAGGAGGAGTTACTGAAAAATATTTTGTATTGTCTGGAATAATTAGGTCTAACAAAGTAAAGCCAGGGCCTTTGAACATACTCTGGCTACTTATCCTTCAACTTAATTACTTAAACTAGAGAAGACAAAGGCACGGGGAACCTTTTAAAGCAAAAGATGGCTCGACTACACTCTCAAATAACAAATCAAAATCGGTGTCCCTTTCTGTTAACTAATACATAGAAAAGAGCTAAAGCGTTTAAATACTGATAGCAGGAAACATAGCCCTAAAACCTCATCTGCAAGATTAGGAGTGGATCTGACAAAAGAAAAAGTAGAGAACTTTACATTTCTGGTATTCATTTGTCCTTGAAAATCATTTCCATACATGTAATACACACAGACAAGAATCAGCACTAGTGTTTTCATGCCTAATAGCGATGCAACCGAGTTTTCTGTTGAGTTATAAATATATGTATATCTATGCATTTTCCCTGTATTACTTGTATCAACGCGTTCACTTACGAGAACTTCTGTGAGATTCAGTTCAAAACATTTAATAGTGAGATGCCTTGATTTACAAAGCCACATTTAGAGTCTGGCTAAGGTAGCTGTGTAAGTGAAACACTGCTAGCGCATCAATTTGTCAATTTATGGACAGCGCTACCGCCTTTGATTCAGGCTTCCCTCACGGTTTGGATATGCTGCCTTTAACCGGCTTGCAACATTATTTTGACTGACTACTGGTTTGGCTACAGCCTCACTGAATTTTAGATCAAATAGGAAAAGCTACCTATACCCGCTACAGATGCCAGCCAACTCTCTGTTTACAAGCTATAGTCACAAAGTCAAAACAAATTCTGGATGTTCAAAATGGAGCCATCTGCACGGAATAAACATGAAAAATGTGAAACATTTTATGTAAATGTACATTACTGCCTAGGAACAGTTGGTTCAGCTTTCTCCCAGGCTGCCTGGTTGGGAACAGGAGGACTGACAGAGTTTGTGACACCTATTTACATTCAAAACCATATGACTCACTGTGCTGTAGACTCAAAGGTATGACGTGTATTTAGGCTTTGTGCTCCAAAAGRGCACGGAAATAAATTATTATCTTTTAAAATAAAGACACGTTCAGAATTATCATTTGTGATCTTTCCCCAGGCACGTGGGACTTGGTGTGTGTCTTGTTCTTTCTGCCCCTCCAAGGTCCATCACTTCTGCTTCTGAACAGAGAGCCTACTGCCATCTCCTGCTTCTCCCAACAGGAGACAACGGCAAAGGGCTAGCTCCATAATGTAGCCTCAATTTTGTTCATATTACACTCAGAATTTATTTTTAACAAATAGGAAATCAGACTGATTCTGGTAGTGTAATAAAAAAGAATTGCTATCTTTGACTATCTATTGCTCAGGATCTCATACAACGCAGGAATTTGAATATCCTCCACTAAAAGCACGTTTGAGCTAATGGGAGGCTACGGGACTGCCGGCATGCAGGCGGGARCTCCAGCTCCACCCTCGACTGAGCCATTTGAAGCCCATATTTTGGGGCTGGTCCCTCCCTGCATGGACCAAAGCAATGGCCTGTCCCACCGGCCAGCTGCCTCCTGGCCTCTTCACCTCGCACCCTCCCAGGATCTGCTTCATCAGCTCGACATGCTGATCTTGCTGGCTTGCTTTCATAATTAGGAACATAAATGTTTACCCTACATTAGTTGTGTTCCCATTCCACTAGAGCAAAATATTTGCTACCACGATAGATAGGAAAAAAAAAAATCAAATTAAATTGCTTTGTTCCCTGGACAGTGTTTTGGTCTCCAGAAAACAGGAAATCCAAGATTTTTACATAAGATGAAGCACTAAATGAAGAGAAGCTACTTCTTTTTATCTCTGTCAAATTATTTTGATTACCAAAGAAGGGACTCCAGACTGGGATAGGCAGCTTCTCATGAGGCTTAAGAGTCTGTTAGCTATGTGCTCATTAAAAACTCCTGTTCAAGTCTATACAATTTAGACTGAACATCTTGTTTACTGTGGAACATAATACTTAAAGCATTGAAACTCCAGGCAAAGAAGAGAGTGCAATGTTGCTGCGTGTTAACTGTCCACTATTTGACTTTTCATCATCTTCAGAGTTATTAACGGTTCAAAACCCACATGTCTGTTTATCTTGGGAGAAGCAACAACAAGAAACTYATAGCCAACCTTCAGCTATGAACAGAACAGACACGACACTCTACATGGAAAGTCGTATTTCATACCGAAGAGCTTGATTTATCATAATTACACGCTCATGAGATATAAAAGCATAGATGCCCAAACATACCAACATACATTTGCACGACACACGCACCAAGATGCATGTGCCTACTGAGGTAACAGGTTATTTACCGAGTTATTCAAGTTTATGCAGCTGCAAGGTAATCAATCATGTAAATGATGACAGGAAGGGACATTTATAGAGCAACATCATTGCAATATGTATGTCATAAGGCACTGAATGTTCTATTAAATAGGATTTTAAAAAAAATAAATTACACCCTAGCATTGCTTCTCCTTTGGAATTATTTTATCAGCCCAAAATGTATTAACTTGCAAATCTCTGCCTTCGTTATACTATCTTGTAGATAAATATTATCTTTGAACCTCAGCCACTATCCATCTGTCTCATGAGAGAAGAAAACATATACTGTAATGGTGCTATTGTATGATTACGATAAAGAACTAGTAAAATCACAAGATTAAATAAATTACATTGTTTAAACACCGGCTTGCAAATTTGTCATGAAAATTTACCTGACCAACAAATCCATTTGCTCACTTTTTACCAGGATGTTAATACAAATAATGTTCCTTGTTCCAGGCAAACAAAATTTGGCAAGACTAGTGTAACTTATTAGGGTCAAACGCTGCCAGTTTGCACCTGCTCTATCAGAAGAAAATCAGGAAAATTAATGGCTGTGAGCTCAGGCATGCACTAGCAGCTCCTGCTAATTCRCCATCACAGAAATGATCATTACAAACCAAGATGAGCAATAGGATTAATGGCAAATGCTTTTGTTCATGGACAACACGGCCAGAATAAAATAAAACAAACAAAAGAGCCACGTCTTCTATATACCCTTAATGCTATTCACCGACGGAACACAATCTAATTGCTCCGTCAAGACTGTTTCTAAAGGCGCGGGATCAACGGCAGCCTGTAACGCTATAGTGTCGGAGATCACAGTCGGAGGCACAAATCTGCCTCCCTGCTGAGATTTAAGAAAGAAGATGATGAGTTTGAAGATGCTGGCTTAAACGACTAGCAAGTGAATGCAGAAGTGAATAGCGAGTGCCCTTTGAAGAACAGCATTTCATGACCTAGGCTTTTGCTAGGGACCGAGAAAAAAACTGAATCTCACAAGGTACTAGTGGAGAAGTTAAAAAACCTGGGCCAACTTATTAACAGCACGGGATCTAACTTGTTTGCAAGTATCTCTGGCAGCCTAATTCAGCAAATATGTGGCAAAATAGCCTGGGGTGTGTGCTGGTTTTGGCTGGAGTAGAGTTAATTTTCTTCATAGCAGCTAGTATGGGGCTATGTTTTGGATTTGTGCTGGAAACAGCTTTGATATAACACAGGGATGTTTTAGTTATTGCTGAGCAGGGCTTACACGGAGTCAAGGTCTTTTCTGCTCCTCACCCCACCCCACCAGCGAGGAGGCTGGGGGTGCACAAGAAGTTGGGAGGGGACACAGCCGGGACAGCTGACCCCGACTGATCAAAGGGATATTCCATACCATATGATGTCATGCTCAGCATATAAAGCTGGGGGAAGAAGAAGGAAGGGGGGGATGTTGGGAGTGATGGCGTTTGTCTTCCCACGTAACCGTTATGTGTGATGGAGCCCTGCTTTCCTGGAGATGGCTGAACACGTGCCTGCCCATGGGAAGTAGTGAATGAATTCCCTGTTTTGCTTTGCTTGTGTGTGTGGCTTTTGCTTTGCCTATTAAACTGTCTTTATCCCAACCCACGAGTTTTCTCACTTCTACTCTTCTGATTCTCTCCCCCATCCCGCCATTGGGGAGTGAGCGAGCGGCTGCGTGGGGCTTAGTTGCTGGCTGGGGTTAAACTAYGACAGGTGAGAGCTACTATTTGTTAAAGGTAAATCAAAGATACAAGCAGGTGTTGGTGGATTATATGGGAAAGAAGATTAAAAATAAAATGACAGAATAAAAAATTTATTCTCATCAAACTTAAAGCTCACCGCCTTAACCAACTCCTATCTGATTTGTTTTAATGATATTTATTACACCATCAAAAACCAGCTTAGCAGAGAGCTGGCATTATGCAGCTAATAAATCTGTTTCTTAGGAATGTGGTGAAATTTATACAAGTAATTATCTAGGTAAGTCTATCCAAGGCTCTTTCTCATCATTGCAATGTCTAGAGGGAAAACAATAATAAAATAATGATAACCACAATTATTATTTATAACTACTACTATGATTATGGTAGTGCCCAAAGATCCCAATCAGCATTTCAGTAATTAGAATGAATTCTGTCAGGCACTGGTTCTTTCTCACTCAGCTACAGGGTGTTGAGCCAGCCTGTGCTCTGGACATCAATGAAAGGTAATATATTGCATCACCTATGGCCACAGTATATGCAGGAAAGGGCAGGTAGCTCTTCTCACCCCATCAGTCCCTGCCCACACCACTCCACGAACTGCTTGGATATTTCAGTCACCGAAGCTTAGAGCTATGCAAGCAAAAAGAGGGGATCGTGATCTGATATGATCATAACCTGGTCATATTAATTCAAATTCATTATCCCAATCCAGCAGTGGCTAATCCTTGATGATTTAAATGAAAGGAAGTGAACTGCTGATCCCTGGAGCTACCTGCGAGCACGCTGGAGTCGGAGGTTTGATTACCCTCATTTTAGGGCAAGACTGGCTTTTGGAAGTGGCCCAAAAATGACAGCTTTCAAGAACACGGCTCCAGTTTCTATGCCGTGGAAGGTTTTTTTTGTCGTCTTTGATCCATTTAGCTTGAACTGCACCTCGTTAGATAACTGTTCCCTTTCACCCCTAAATTTCAACACAGTCAAGCCTAGACAGGGCTGTGAGATGTAAGTAAATATAGGTAGGTCACCGCACCGGCATCTTATGAGTGGTTGTAAGACAGCTGCATGGCTTGCAGATAGGTCTAACCAGAGCAAGAGAGGTTATTAGTCTGTCATTCCTTGGATAAGATTTGCAGGATTTGTAGTTGTGTCTAGAAATTATGTGAGCGAGAAGCCCAAACTACAGTAAATAGAGATGCTGTCAATGAGGGAGAGGAGCGAGAGGTTAAGTGATTCTGCTCGGTGCCTCTGCAAGCTGCAGCCATTACGAGGCAGAAGCTTCATTTCTGCACTGCACCTCGAGGCTTGAAAAGGAGCCTTTCTGTCCTCCTTGCCACGGTTTCTCTTCAGAGCAGGGCACCTCCATCTGTCCCTCCTTTCCGAGCAGCATCCACCCCAAGCCACTCACTCTCCTAATCCATGGCCACGCTCGCCAGGCTGGAAATAGTCAGGCTGCGACGCCTGCTACGCGTTTTGTGGCAGTTCCTTAGCCTGGCAGCCCAGCAACACCACTGAGTATTTGTAAGCTGCAATTCATTTATGTAGAAGACCACACATTTTTGCTTGATGAACACATGTTTTCCAAGGCCTGGCAGCTGCAAAATTTGAAACCCAGCAGGCAGCTCCGACAGGCGGGCGGGAGTGCGGCTGCTCGGCCAGGCAGAGCAAGCGAAGCGCGCTCACGGAAAGGGGCCACCGAAAGCAGAAAGCTGATTCCCGTGCCAGGATTTTGCGCCCAACGCACAGCAATTATCAGTCCCTTGTTTAAGAGAAAAATGTCCTCCATAGCGTAATTTACACCTGCACCCTGGCAGTAAAGGGTGAAGAATACTTTATACTCCCATGCAACCTCCCATTCTCACAGACTCCTTTAAATGGTTTAGCAGAACCCACTGGCGCTGTCTGTTTAGGCACAATATACCTCTCCTGGCACCTGAAACAAACATCATATTTTTAACTCCCTATTTCTCTGTTTTCAAAGAAATGTTATAATTTGTTTCCACATTCATTCTGTTCTGCAATGGAGCTGAAGCATGCAGATGTAGAAATGCTGCCTGCTCCTCTCCCGGAGTTAAAAGCAAGGTTCTTAATAAGCAGGAAAACACGAAGGGGTCACTAAGAGTAGATTTTTCTTTCATCTGCTATTTCTCATTTTGGGCTTTTTACAACGTAAACACAAACCAGACAGTCTGTTTTCCAGACACCTAAATGCTTTTGCAGTTTTGTCAGACTGTTTCAGATGGATAGTGGCAGGTTTCTCTGTCTTGCATCCAAATGCTGCCTTTCCACCCAATGGTGTAAAATGCAGAATGACATCTCTGTCTTCAGTGTAGGTGTAAAGCAAAAGGAATTTGGTCCTCTCACCCTAAATGCTTTACTTCTCCCGCCTTCCTGCCCTGCCTTCAAGCCCTAAAAGAGTATATACAACCCTATTTTAGAGAAAAAAAAAAAAAAAAAAAAAAAAAAAAAAAAGGCAGAAAGAGGCAAGGTATCATGGAAAAGCAATTTGGCCATGAAGTCACTGGCTCTGCTCCTTAGGAAAAGAAGGATGAACGTAGCATTGCCAGATTACACTGCATCAAAAATGCTCGCTTCTTGTGACCAAAYCTCTTTGTGTATGTGACTTACTGCTCTGTGCTAGTGAAATTAGGCAGCCAGGATGCCTTCAAGATTAGGCATCATTAAAATCAAATCTTGAAAAGATAAAGCTTGTAGGACAGGATCTGTGTATCTTTAGTAACTGACCACAGAGAAATAAAACTAAAGTCTGCTTATAAAAGCCAGCATTTCGGCCAAGAAGAGACCTTTAAGTCAAGTGCTTCCTATTATTAATGTCATATTTGGTAGAGATTCCAGCACTTTCGGTTGGATTAAGAAGAAAGCAGCAAATTAAAATGTTCCGGTGAAACTCTCTTTGTTACAGAAATACCAGACATTCCATTTATCCAGCAGCTGTATTTGTCTATCCCAAACGCAGCTGGAAAAAAATGATGCCTCTTCATGGGATTTTCCATTCCTTCCTTCCTTCTAGAACACACACACATCTTCCACCATTTCTTCTTAGGGCAGATGATACAAAGACATCTCATTTCTCTCCTCCCCCAAAGAAAGGAGCTGTAGCTACAAGATTGGCTTAAACAAAAAAATCTGTGCTGTGAGAGAGGGGCATTTTAGATACGGGGGTTTTGATGGATCCTGATTGACTTCTTTCTTTCTGTGTATGTATATAAGCATATGTATGTGACATTCAGACAAACACTAGTTTCAGGAAGGAATTATTCATGTACTTTTAGCCAACTACGATTCAGGTGTCTAATCAGAGCTGGGTGACTAGCCTTTCTCTGTGGACAATGAAAAATGAGCACTTCCAGAAGGCAATTCACGTTATTTATCATAAGGTGGGATGAATCGCCCTACGGACATTCCTGTCTTCCCTGACAACGGCAGAGGAAGCCTAGATAACCAGCTTAGGCTGGACCCCTGAAGGAAGCAATGTAACACCCATCATAAGTTTAGAGTCTAAGCAAATCATCTCAGCTCTCTCTTTATTAATAGTAAAGAGCGGTGGCCTCCTCCTTCATCTTGTATCATCTTAGACACCTATTTTATGGTGAGAGGACTTGCCTCCTGGAGAGGTCTGTCTCCCTCTCTGTAGACTATAGCAGCAGTCTAGAAGGTGAGATTAGACTAAATCTGCCTTAGATGCCAACCTTGGGCCTAAATGTTGGTTGACTAACAGCAAGAGACAAGCACCTCTCATTGCTCCAGAGGGATCTCCTACCTGCCTGCACATAGGTACCTGAATTAGGAGAAAAGGCTCCTTCCGGAAGCCTTCAAGGTGCTTCTCTTCATTGCCTGTACCATAAATTAGGCCCTTGCTTTGGGAAGGCTGATTTCTTAAGTACCTAAAATATAGGTGCTAATTAGAGGCCAAAGTCAGGCAGACTGGAAGCAACTGTGGCTGGCAGTGCACTCAAAATACATAAGGTGGTATTTAGAGGACAGACCCCTATTCCAGCTGCTATTTATCATCCATTTTCTCCTTTAGTCCTATACTGCAGTAATCTTGTATGGGTCACGGTTTGAAGAAGCTGCCTAACCACATGATTTCCCTAAGCACAGATAAAGTATATCAACTCCTCTATATGCTCTATGCCTGAAGGAGCAAGCAGTAAGGCCAAGTACTCAACCCCATACCTGTAATAAAGTAGGCTCGAATATTCACCATGAAAAAGAATATACTTTAAAGGGGATTTTATGAAAAGACCTTAAGGAAACCTAGCACTTCCCAAATATGTTTAATATTGTTAATAACAATAAAATTGTTCGTGAGGTTATTGCAATATGTCCTATTGCGGGACCAGCCTTGGGTATGCACCCATCTTCACCCATCCCCATCCCTCCCCTGCACCTCCCTTCGTGGGCACAGTGAAGTGGAACAGACGTCAGGAACATTTCACACCTGCTGTTCCTAATACACTTAATCCTTTCCAGATGAAAAGAATTTCAGTACTTTTCACTGAAAAGGACTAAGAGTGGTTTTTATGGTCAGCTGCTGTTGGGAGGGAGATGAATGTCAAGTCCTGGCTTAGGCTCGAGTGCTGCGCAGGTCCTGACGGGGACTGGTTAACCTGTTTCCAATAGCACAGTGCTCGCTATGGTGCTGAGCTTAGGCTCAGGACTGGACTAACCCAACCTCAAAAGGGCCATGCTCATATATTTAGAAGATAAATCACATGGAACAAGAACTTTTCTGGATGAGGACCAGAATGCTCAGCACATTGCAGGATTAACCATTTTCTGAGAAACCAAGGGTGTCTCAAAATGCGCCCTCATTACCAAACTTGTTTCATAAATAATAAATAACTTCAGAATTGTTTTGGTCAATCAAACCTGGTTATCATCTTTTCACTACAGTGCAATAAAAACAACATATTTTTTTCCCCGCTATGACTAATTCTCATCAAATAGCCTTCCTCAAAATGGTCAATAACTCTAGTCCTATTATGCTTTTTGTCTGTATTTTGTTTTTTTTGAGGAGGGGATAATTGATCTTATTTGGTTTTGAACATTTCACTTTTATTCTTTTGAGACACTACTTGCTATTCTACCATCAGATACCAACTCCAACAGACAGTGGAATCAATGGCAGAACATGAGGTTAACAAAAACTAGCCTGTGGCAAAGAACAGCTGAAGTAAATACTCTGAAAGATATTCTTTTTCTGCATGTTTATATAGATGCACATAGCACCTTCATGAATAGATCATCTTCTCATTGACATTTCTGGTGACCTATTGGTGCCTTCGGTTGGAATGGCATTAGAGTTTAACCCTAGCATGCACTGATTGAAATGGCCTTTATATTACACTTAACATAAAGAGATCTCCTTTATTCTTCAACAAAAACTGCCATTTCTTGTTTTGATTTCTATAATAATACAAAGATAAAAATCACATAAAGCTTAAAGTACCATCTCAAAGGAGATGCTAACAGGACAGGATTCTAGACATGTTGTATTTATAAATATACTGACTCTGTGAACTATAATGATTTTGTAATGTTAAGGGCATGATCCTACAAAATACTGAGTATCTCTTGCAACTTGAGTCCTTGGCTTTCATTGACTTCATGGGGTTTCTAAAAGGACTAGGCTTTCCACTGCAAGTATCCTCTAAAAAGCAATTCTTTAGAAATTCCACCCCATAGCCCTGAGTTTATTGTCTCACAAAGACACATTTGCTCAGTTTACAGGTTAATATTTATTTTTCTCACCTGACAGTTTTGCAAACTCAACTAGACATGAAGCTGGATTTTCCCCTATTCAAGCATCATCATCAGTAATAAAGGTATTTTTGCCTTGGATACACCTGAGCAACTCCATTAGCCTTCATCAAGGTTACATATGTGCAACTGAGGTTATATATGGAAGACAACTGGGATGGAGAGACCTGACTGTGGACACAAATCGACCTCTCGAATATTTATTGTTGCTGATGATGTGAAAGAAGGCAAAAAGTTGTGAAGTTGGCAAATGGGCTAAACCTTTCACTATTTTTTTCTTGTAACGCATATGAGCCTTATGTGAGCAGCTGAAAGACAATAAATGCTGAAATCTAGGGTTTTGCCTTCATAGCCTCTTTTCAGAGCATTTTAAAAGGTTTGGTTTTTTTTTTTTTATTGTTTTAAATGAGTTCATATCAGAGCAGTGTTCAGTCTAAAGTATACCTCCATTTGATAACTAAATAATAAAGCAGCAACATGCCTCAGTGTGCTTCTAGAAATAGATGCTGGTGACTTCTGCACACAAGCAGATGTCTTTGCAGCAAAATCCAAATGACAGTCTTTGGCCATTCAGTTTTTGGATTTCTGTAAATTGATTCTAAGATTTTCTTTCCCTATAGACCCTACTCCTTATCAGCCTAAAAAGCATATACTATAGCCTTAACAATTAAATGATAATGAGCAGACAGAAGAGAAAGGACAGGAGAGATCTGGCATAGCTACAGCTAGCAATCATTAGATTTACAGAGGGGAAAAGACATGCTTCCTAGGCCAACATATTTTTTATGAATAATTGATAAGGCAGTCAGCACAGTTATATCATAGAAATGTAATATATATCCATAATTATAAAACCAGCTTTGCGCAAGAGGACATAATACCCTGAAAGGAGATACCAGCCAATATGCCATCCTGAAATAAAATACAGTCACTATTGTGTTAGTTGGCAAAATTTAAATACAGGATTTCAAGCAAGCAAAATGTTCTTTAATCCCATTTTTTAGCACAGTCCAGGCTCAGTCTGCTCAGGAAAATACTGCAAGGCAAAATCAGCAGCTGCATTAATTTGCTGATGATTGAGAGAAAAATGAAAGTTATCCTCATGGTTTTTTTCTCCCTACTTGCTACTCTAACTTACTAATAATATGAGAGTACCAATTTATTCCTATGCGAGTATATGAAGCATACAAATTGAAAAATCAATGTAATGGAAAAAAAAGATTATCATGCACTGTTTAGAACCAATCAGCTAGAAACAGAGGGGGGAAAATGCGAAGGCGGAGACATGATGTTTAGAAAATGTACATATTGTACCTACCCTAAGCTAGAGTGTTTGTAGGAAAAAACTACCCTTAGTCTAACATGCAGACTGAGCTATATTTTGACCAGAAAATCGTCTTATTTCCAATCTTTTCTAGATAAATTAATCAGTTGTCTTTTCTTCTTTTAAAAGTCCCCAGATAATAAAAATAAAAATATCAATCCCTTTGCCCATAAAAGCCACACAAAAGCATGTAACAAAGATTTGAGGGTGAAGGGATCACGATACTCAAAATGGTTTAACAGCATGATGTCTCAGCATCGTTCACCAGAACGCTGATGGCTTATCGTAGCCCGAAGGACAGACTTTTGTCGTATGTGACAGAGTCCCTTGAAAACATCGACAGCAATAGTTTTTAGTTGTGGTCTGAATCACCATTAGCAATTGAGTTTAAAACTTAGATCTCTCAGTGGTGGAACACTTTCTTCGGCCAAAACCGGCCTCTACTGATCAGAAATAATTACACTGTACGAGTCAGATGTGTAACAAATGGGTCTGAGTCTCAGTTTGGAAATACATTCAGAGGAGGTGGAAAGAATGGCTACTGGCTCTGTGACAGGAGATTCAATCTTCATAAACCTGCAAGAGAGGGGAGGAAAAAAAAGCGACACAAATGCGCCCTACAAAAGAACAGAGCAGATCACAGCTGGAAGGAAGGCAAACCTTTTAATCAGGTCCTTGAAATACAAGCTGCAGGAAGCTAGAACATTTTGGTGGACTTCAAACTCTTTGCCTTCAACAATAATTTTCAGGTCTGTAAACTCTTTCGCTCTGCGTTGCTGGTTCAACTCCTTCAACATTTCTGCAGAACAGAGAAGACAGACAGTGCCAGGGTTCCCATTAAGAGTTTTTTATTTTTACTTTTTACTTTTCATTTTTTTTTGTAAAGAAGTAGAGAAACAGGAAACAACTGATATTTTTGTCGGTAAGATTGGCTCAACACAGACAGTCAGAAGTTACAAACATAACATATTAAAAAAAGAAAAAGAAAAAGCAGGAACCAGTAGGTCTAAACAACTGAAATATATATACAGAAAAAAAGAAAAAACGATCCTAAATTTGGAAGGGTTAAAACGAAAACAAAATATTTCAGCATCAGCAAATCAGAAACACAGAGAATGCATTATCACAGAAAAGTTAAAATAATTTGTTATAATAAAAATCAAGAGCTAATGAATTTCTATCCAAATGCAAATAAGTTTTGAACATACTAGAATAATATTAGTAAAAATATGGTATTATGATGCAATATGAACTGGATATGGGTCAAAATAATAAAGCCACAAAACCTGCAAAAATAACTTATTCTTAACATAGTAAAAATGTGTTAAGCCTCTCAGTTAACAGAATAAAATAGTACTTCTAAATAATACATAAATTACGGTGCATAAAAAATTAGCCAAATTATCAATGCATCTTGCAATATACCTCAGCTATATAGACTACAATTGTATATGTTTCAGAATTAGCTTAAAAGCATCCTTATGATAAAAAATAATCTCACGCAGAGAATAAATTACTGCCTTTTATAGCAATTCCCATATTTTGCACTCCAAGGATTTTTACCATCACAGCATTTTTATTTTTTAGCCTTCAATGGCTTCATTTACAGCAACAATCAACTTTCACACATCATGAAAGAATCGTAATGATTAAAATAACCTATGAAAGTGTTTCCATCCTGCAGTAAAGCACCTACCTTGCGTGATGCCTCCTTTTATAAAGCCTATTGGTACTAACAGAATGAAACAATAGCATGCCACGTCTTCATGTGTGGATGTGAACTACTAAGCAACCTACATGTTCTATACACTGGCTGGACTTTTAAGGGTAAGACTTCCCTCCAACTTTGCAGACCAAAGTGGCTATCAAGATGAATAATATACTTTTCACCTGGGCAATAGTCTGGCGGTTCAGAAGCCAGCGATCAAGATGATAGAAGAGCTGATTTAAATACTGAAGGATTTTGGTTTTATTTTATGTTTGCAATAGGTCAAGGTTCTCATTTTCTCAGTGTAACACCCTGAACACATTCTTTTCCAGACAGATCTGTAAATCAACAACAGTCCTTTACATGGAGTCCCTCCTTACACAAAGTAAAAGGGACCTGAAGAGTGTGTAGCCATAACTGCATTTAAAGCCACTGTCGGGCTTGGGCACGGGGCTGCCAAAGCATCGCCAAAGGGCCTTACAGTGAAATGAAGACCCAAATAATCTTTATGTTCTCCTGCTTCCCCAATAAAACTCAACAGGAATCATTTCAKCGAAGCACTAGTGGTTAAACAACATGAAAGCATGCAAATATACAACTCTTGCATGAAAAGAAACTGAAGTTCTCCCAAGCCCCAACATCTGTGGCGCACATTTTTCAGGCCTAAGTAAATAAATGTCACCTTGCACATTTATGTCTGTTTAATGGAAACACAGCAGTGTCTGAAAGGCTAATTATTCTGTGCTGAAATGGGTCAGTGCTCTCCAGAGAGCAAGCAGATCATTAGAGAGGGCACAGAAATAACAGCAGGCTTGTGTCAGATCTATAATAGGGGAAAATAAACCACTCTGTCCGGTGGGTGCAATAGCAGGGACTATTTTTAACAAATTCATCTGAGCTAAAGTACAATGATACATTTCGAGCAAAACTTAAAATGGGATCCGAATGTTCACTCTTCTGCAGGAAAGTTTCAGGCTTTTGCTGGAGGTGTGGTGCCTGAAGTCTGACTTGACCATGAACGCTTCAGGCCTCCGTTAAAGACCAAGGATGCTCTGGACACAAGGGGTGTTTTACCTGATTTAGGGTTAAAGTGACTAAGGTCTTTGGTTTCACAGGAACAGCACCAGGTGCTTTCTTAGTTGCGTATTTTTGGAGGCGATTGTGGAGGAAGTATTTTTCCGTCCCTTTTCACATATGAATGACATTTTTTTTCTGTCTTGGTCCATTTTCCCACTTTCACTTACAGCAGCTACACTTTCCTCCTGACCAATTTTCTATCATTTCATGCCTTAAAGACAGTTACTTTTCCCTCTCAACTTTCTGATACCCTCTTATCCCCTACTTAATTTCACTTTTGTTTTCTGTCATTCCTCTTTTCAAATTTGCTCAACTACTGTCCTCCATCCCCATCTGCACTTTTGCTACATTCCTATTCAAGATCCTTTTCTCTGTGGCTTTGGAATCTTCCTTGCATAAGCCTTTCAAGACAAGGGCTCCAACCAAGACCATACAAGTTTAAGATTACACTTACACAAGGGGTCAATCTCCATCTCACCTCATTCCGTTTCMTCCTTTTAAAGCTCATGATCAATTATTCTTAGTGTTTAAAGAGCACAACTGTATGAATAGCAACTGCATAGATGGATCCTGTGCTCCACGAGAGGAGAGGAAAGTGAGTTTATTTGCACTCTGAATGGGCTCGGGGGTTTTTGGAGGTGGGCTCAGGGTAAGCAGTAGAGATAGCAGTAGATAGTAGACCATCCGTGAACTCATGATTATGGCTGAGATTGCTGAATAACAAGACACGAAGTTCAGCCACTGCAGTGATGGATGCTGTGCTCTCTCTGTGCTATCTCCAGTCTTGTGAGAGCTGGTTTGAGCATCTAAGTCCCCAGATGGCTCCCCCAGGTAATGAGCTGATTACTTGGACTTTACTGAGCACCCTTTAATTACATCCAGTCCTGCAGTTCCTGGGCACAATTTCTATCTATGCTCTTTACACACTTCAGTGTGCTTTATTCTGCATGCATTCATTAAGGGATGCAAACCAGAAAACACAGGTCTGGAGCAGTGGTGCAATCTGGCTCATAAAAAACCAGAAATCAGCACAAGCCCTAATCAGAAACTGAAGCTCCTCTTTCTCCTATAGCCATTGGGAGGCTGTAATTCCCCCCTTGTCCCCCTGAATTGTTCTACTGTCCTCCACAGAGAGATGACTACGAACAGTSCTGTATTTTTTGTAGCTCAGTTTCTGAACTAGAAAGAGAAGAGGCGGGTGGAGAGGAGAAGGAAGTCAGGAGACTGCATTGATTCATCGATCTTCCTCGCTGAGGCCCCTTTGTATTACTAAATAACTAGCAGGCATTAGTATTGGACACAAGGTTATATCAGAACGGGCCCGCATTCTCAGAGTATTTGCAATGCTCACGCTGTGCTTAGCCAGGCATTAATGATTTATGAGGACTCAGGATGAGTTGCAAAACAAATTTTTTCACCAGGTAATAATGCCTGCCGATGAGTTGTAAAAGGAGAGACAACACAGTGCAGTCCTGGCAGTGAAAAATGATCTCAGCTGCCTCCTGCTAGTCCCTCTTCTGGGCTCCTCCTAATGTTCAGCGTTTCCTCCAACAAATGGAATTTCCTTAAAGCTTCAGAAAGGGATGTGCTGGGAATTTCCTAGTGGTTATTTATTCCTCTGGTTTCTTTGTTCTTACAGAGCGTTTTTTCTTTGTTTGCTTTTTTTCTCATTTGATTTTTTTTTTTTAAAGAGATCCAGGTAAAAATGAAGTGCAAGGACAGTTAAGGTGCCAGGTTTCAGTAGGGTGGGCACTGATGTTCCCTCTCCTCAGTGCATCACAGCAAATGCTCTCGCATCCATAGTGCAAGGGATTTTCCTTCCTGCCCCAGGTGCGCACACGCGTTGGGACTGCAGAGACCAAGCCAGTCCTTTCTGTCTTCATCATTACCGATGCTAAATCATTCTCAGTCAAAGACGGGTTGAATGTTTTCTTCATAAAGAAGTACACAATAGACACCCTCATGTTCTTCCATAATTACATGAGCCACGTAGCGGTTGAACCTAAAGGGGACTTGACCTGAAACCTGCAACTGAACATCTCTACGGAGCTTGTGAAAGGAGCGCTTTTTATCTTGCCATTATCAGCCTTCATATTATTGCCTGGGGGCATTTAAACATAATTATATTGAGAGTCCCACAGACAATATGGGCCAGAAGGTGTAAGTGACTTTCCTCAGGTCAGGAACAGAGCCAGGAAAAACTCAGAAGCTTTGATTCCTGGTCCCCAGCTCCACCCATCACACTACATTTTCTCCCTCTTAATTAATGGACAAATTACAAATTAAACTGAAGCGCCCATAAGCCTTGGATCAAATGTAGAACCAAGAACAACTGTGTAATTGTGTAGATCAAATAAAGGGAACAGAAATTATATAGTGAATCTTTTTTAAAATTACTTATGATCAGAAATAAAAATGAACAAGGAACTTATTCCCCAAGTTTATTTATTCTGTATTTCAAGCACAGTCGAGACTGGATACCCAGTCAAAGATCCTCTCTAATGCATATTTCTGTGGCACAGTGGAAGCTCTCAGGTTTCTTTCCACTTTTAACAAAGAACTCTTTACTTAAATTCTAGTAGATAAGGCTTTAAAAGGGGGCATCAAGAGCTAAAATATAATGAGCTGAGAAATATGGAAGAACACTTTTTACAAACAGTGTTTTTTAAAATTTGCTTGGAAAAACTGACCTATTATAAAACTGAAAAGGCTAATTGATGAAACATCACTAATTATTCTTGTGAAGAACATGCAAGAGACCAGTGCTTGCCCAGACAGCCTCACGCTTTCATGATTGGGACAGAAAATGTGGGAAAGCCAAGAAAAGTTACCAGAAGGAAAATCCAATTACTTTCTTGCCTTAATAAGTAAGAAGATTAATTTCCAAGGTTATGCTCTAGTTACGTAAAACAAACATTTTAACCATTAAGTGCCAGCACTGCACACACTTGCTCATTTTGATAGACAGTGGCAGAGAGTGTGTAGCTACAAGAAATTACATTATGAAGCAAAAGACTTAGCAGTCGAATAGGAGTTACGGGTGATGGGAAAGTATGTGCCATGGCGAGCCTGTCCTATTGAACCCCGTTAAGTACTCATGATTTTTTGCCAATTTTGACAAGTTTCTCTTTCTCCTCACCGCTATGCCCACAGACACACAGAGAACCGCAAAGCCTGGAGAGTGTCACAACAAACTGCTCCATCTACCCTTGTGCTGTTGATATGTAGCTTGAAGCAGCTGGATAGAGAGATAACTAAATGCCTAGTTGCCTCATTAGGCCAGCCTGACGAAGTTATGCAGGCACGCTTGGCACTGCAGTGGCTGACCCTGTTCTCCACTCCCCCGGGGCATCTTGACACTGCAGACCAACTACCACTGAACATCATCCCTTAGGGTCTCCCATGATTATCAGGCAGGGGGTTAGTTATTTCCCAGCTGACAAATACACCATCGACTATGGCAGCTTCCATGTGGTGTGAAGACAAGTACACACCTCTGGAGAACAGCTTCCTCCTTGGGACTGAGGATAAGAAATAGGTCCCTTATTCTCTTTTGGCCTGAAACGAAATAGTAATAGAGAAAAAGGGGAATGAGCAAAGCCTTGTGGGAATCATTAACAGATGAATATGTCTCAGATACTGTCTTGTAATCTTCAGTTTCCTTCCTGGACCCTAAAAATTAAACATCCAGTTATCTGGACTGCTTCTGTAGTCAAACGGAGACAGAAACATGTCTCATGTACAACCCAGCCCCTTCTGTGCACTCAGCCAGGTAGGATGCACTACCACGGGTGTCTCTCCCCAGGGATTACCAAGGAAGATTAGATAATTAGCTAAGACCAGACACTCTTTTTTTTTGCACAGAAGGTGAGAATTAATCTCTTGCAGATAAATACTTTTACTTTTTCCTTTTGGATCTCAACTCCAGTTGAACTACTTCATCAAGAGCAGAAGGAGAAGGGGGTGTTACAAAGCTGGACTCGCCTATATGAGGATCCTTTATCGGTGAGATGGGGGAGGCAGACAAATGGTGAAACACTCTTGCTCTGGACTGTGAAGTGCCAAGGCTGCTAATGGCTTGGGATGGAGGTGCAAAATACTGGCTGTATGATACTGGTGTATTCAGCCCTCCTCTCCCAGTCATTACAGAGTTTCCACAGGATGCCATCCTGCTCCAAAGGCATCTGAAAATGCTTGACTGCTTGTAGCATCTCCTGAACATTTTACTTTTGTAAGACCTTAAGTCAGATAAAATGAAGTGAGAAGAGCTCAATAATGACTACAGGAGCACTACAGCCCCAAAGCACAGGCTCAGCGAGGCCATGCCCTACAGTCTCTGCTACCCAGCTATGCTCTGTAGTGAAGGTGGAGCATATGCTGATGGAGAGGTATCACTGCTGGCACAGTTACACCAACCTCTGAACAAAATGCAACGAGAGCCATCTTCTGCTGGGTTTTGTCAGCACAGCAATGTGAAACGCAAGGTGTGAAGTTGTCATACTCCGAGCTGATACAGCTATGGCAATAGGACTTTGTAGTGCAGACCAATCTGTCTAGATCTTAGTCTTGTTGACACCGTTATACACCTGTGCTGCTAAAGGAAACGGTAACAGATGCTGGAAAGTGGGAAAATATTTTTAAATCCCTTACTAAACAACACATATGTGGCTGCTTATGATAATTCTACTCAAAGGATTGTTGGCAATGAGATGCCCCATTGCGCTAAGTAATTTTTCATTGTTCACATAGACAAATTCTTCTCACCTTATTATAATAAGAGAGGGTCAACAAAGTCAGCTGCAGTGATTACTCACTTGAGCAAGACAACTATAACTCTATGTGTAAATGAAGCCTGTCTAAATATTTTAAAAACTTAGGCAAGTCACAGTATCATGTTTTGAAACCAATTTTCAGGCCATTATCATCACTAGAACTGACATTAGGAGGTACATCAAAGATGCCTTCACATATTACAGAGTTGATATTTCCCTACGTTAGGCTGTAGAACTATTTCAGCATATTTTCTGACTATATTCAAAGATTAACCACACCCATATTTTCTAGAAAATCTACTTTACATGCAACTTTGGAGAGATTTTGGTATCACAGCTATGCATAAAAATAATAAAAAAGGGAGTTTGGGGGCTAGAATGCCTTTGCTGCTTTGATTTATAAAGTCAAGTCTTCTATCGTATCCATGCCTGCTAATTTATAATCATACGGGGTTACAAATGCATAGTGAGCGTATGTGACTGGCTTTGAAAATGAACTGCATTTACATTACATATATGGATGCACAGAAAGAATGAGAAAAAATATGGAGACAATCTGATCTCTAGTTTTCCAACACAGGCTGTGATCCACGTAAGGACAAGCAGCAAGACCAAAGGATCCAGCATAAAATACCCACTGAGATGTTGAGATAAAGATGCACCTTCCTATACCAGGATCTGCTGGGTTTTTTTTTTCAGGATTCACTCCTGATTAAATATAAAGTTGGCTGCAGCCTGTTCTATATTGGCCAAGGCAAACAAACCCCAGGGGATCCCAGCAAATTGCCAGCCTGGCCCCCTGTTCCATATATAACATGCCACTATTTCAGTTAGCACTGTAACTTGATTTCCAGGCAGACAATAATTTTCTCTGGAGACAAAATGAGAGAGAGAGAGACAGGCAGAAAGAGAAGGAAAAAAATCTGTGAGTGCTGGAAACGCAGAATAGCCCAGATTCAAAGAGAAATTTAGTTCTGATTGTTTTATTTACCAGCAGGCAGCCCTGAATATCAATACACACTTAAGGGAAGGCTAAAATATTTATTACTACGTGATCTGGGATGGATTCAGTATTATCCTAATTGCTTGTAGCAGAAGACTAGCAGAAAGCTTTTAGACCTTTTTGATCTCTTTATGTAGTGCAAGGCATTAGCTAAACGCTTCCCAGTTTTGAAGGCTTTGAACAAGAAGCACCCATCTGTGAAACCGATAGTGTAATCAACAGGCTCCCCGACATGTCAGCAATAGTCAAAAGCTGACCAGTTTTGGTGGTGTAAGAACAAAAGCTGTGAATTGTGTATTAACAGCAATCAGTCACGGGCATGTGCATATGTACAGCCGGCAAACAAAATGCTTGCTTTCCAAAATAAGAAAATAAGAAAAGACAGTTTTCTGAAAATAAATCAGTGATGCATCCAGGAAAAATTGCACGTATTATAGTAAAAAAAAAAACAACAAAACAACTGTAAGGTATAACACCTGACAACCAAAGACTTCAAAGCACTTAACATACATTAATTAGCAAGGAGTGAGGGGGTTCCTCTGCCCATTTTAAACAAAGGCAGTGCTGCCCAGTTTCAACAGGGGCAGGACTTAATTTTTTCTTAAAATGTACATAAGTGTAATCAACACAATTCTCTGAAATAAATCCATCTTTACTGACCAGTGGTAACGCACCTATTTTCTAACATTCATGTACTGCAGTATATGATGCCTAATGAAAGCAAATAAAACCAACTGAAATCTTTGGCACTGAAATCTCACCCTTTCAGAAGATATTATACATCATCTAAAAATAATAAAGTACTAAATCTAAGTATTTAGGCCTATACACTCAGTGGATGGCTTAGTACTGGGCATATGTTACGCACAGGGTTAAATGCATGTGACAGCATCTCTTGGTGCAGTGGGCATCTCATATGGTAGAGAACTGTTCTTTTGGTACAGACTGTGTCTCCACAATGAGACCCAGTGATTCATTACACTATCAGAATAGACAAGTGTAATCAAATAATGTAAAATAAAAGAATGAAAACACTGCCAGTCAACTCTAGGACCTCCCTCGGGGTATTCTGCAACCCAACAACTCTTCTTCAACTGCTGCTCTACAGCTTCAGCATGTGTCGGTGGCTGCACTCATGTCCACTCACGGTTACAGAAGAAATAATAATAATAAATACAAGGCTGTTAACTTCCCTCATAATCATAAACGACAACAGGTTTGGAAAAAATTATAAATAAGCTGTTTTTTGTGCCCCATGAGCTGGGGCACGATTGCAGAGACATCTGAAGGCAGAAAAACTGGCAGTGGTAGCAGGGGAAAGTGGGAGGAGGGAGCAGGAATGAGCGGCTGGGGAGGCAGCTTGGTCTCAAGAGAAACAGCCCTCTAACTTCCGTGTGATTTTTAGCTTTACGAACACAGTATCATATGCTAAAAAAGCCATAAATTGTGTCAGATTTTCTTTGAATATCTCCCTACTTACAACATTTTCAAATCTCTAGATTATACCTGTCCTAAAGATGTGAAAGACTTTATAATTTATTTTTTCCCTTCTTTTATAAGCACTGTAAAGTTTTCATAGTTTAACAGCGTTGTAGCTGTTTAGGAAATGTTTTGTAAAATGTCCTCCTCACTTCTGCCTAACTCATGTTTCCCCTTAATAGAGTAAACCTTGATTTTTAAATCTTGATTTTTAAACAAACTTTTTGGAAGGTATTGTTATTAATATTAAGTATTTTTGTATAAATCCTAGCAAAGTCATTTCCGAGTATCCATGTTGCATGAATAGTGAGTTTGCACAGTATGGCAAGAGAATATGAGCTGTGACTGGCCAATAATGTAAGAAACCATGTAACTGCAAATGTTGTTCATATTCAGAGAGGAACAAGTTATCAGGAAGTGTTTAAGTAGCCGCCTTACCAAACTCAGAATAAAGAAGAAAAGACACTTTTAAGAAGTCTGTTGAGATTAAAGGACAAAGTTTTATTTAATGAGTATTAAAATTTATGGGCTCTCTAAGAATTAAGCAAGCTTATAAAGACTATTTTGAGAGCTGAATGGCTTTCACATAATGAAGATGGTTGATAAGACTTGGCTAAAACATTTCAAATACGAATGAAAACAAAGGGACACCACAGAAAACACAGTGATTAAGTCAAAATTTCAACTGTGAAGGCAAAATACAAATTTCACAATCATTTCATAATCTGAAAATGCTACTAAGACCAACCTGCAAAGGTGCTGAACCTATGAAAGGATGACAACAGGCAATTTTGAATCTAGACAAGCATGAAAGAAGCATGTTTTTCTCCTTCTGTGTAGTTATGGAAACAGAGAGATATAAATCCCCTCTGTGCTGGTTTTGGCTGGGGTAGAGCTAATTTTCTTCACAGTAGCTAGTATGGGGMTGTGTTTTGGATTTGTGCTGAAAACAGTGTTGATAACACAGGGATGGTTTCGTTATTGCTGAGCAGGGCTTACATGGAGTCAGGTCTTTTCTGCTCCTCACCCCACCCCACCAGCRAGGAGGCTGGGGGTGCACAAGAAGTTGGGASGGGACACAGCCGGGACAGCTGACCCCGACTGACCAAAGGGATATTCCATACCATATGATGTCATGCTCAGCATATAAAGCTGGGGGAAGAAGAAGGAAGGGGGGSMGTTCAGAGTGATGGCATTTGTCTTCCCAAGTAACCGTTACGCGTGATGGAGCCCTGCTTTCCTGGAGATGGCTGAACACCTGCCTGCCAATGGGAAGTAGTGAATGAATTCCTTGTTTTGCTTTGCTTGCGTGCGTGGCTTTTGCTTTGCCTATTAAACTGTCTTTATCTCAACCCACGAGTTTTCTCGCTTTTACTCTTCTGATTCTCTCCCCCATCCCACTGGTGGGGAGTGAGTGAGCGACTGTGTGGGGCTTAGTTGCCGGCTGGGGTTAAACCATGACACCCTCCTAACTGAACAAGGGATTTTTTCCTCTCTCTGCTCCCATCCACAACTTTACAGCTGTCACCACAAGTCATCCGGCTCGCTCCTGCAAGCCAGCAGGCAGCAAGCAGGCATCTAAGGCGAGGAGAGAACAAAAGAGGCTGCAATACAGCTTCAGTTCAAATGACAGCCTCACCAGGGCTCCAGCTTGCACYGGGAAGACAAAGTTGTAAAGTTTTACAAAAGAATTGAAGTAAATTTCTTTCCTAGAGGTCTTAGCAGGAAATCAAAGATCTATTTTAATTTAAGATACTAGCAGCTTCTCTTGCTAATGACCGAAATATCTAGAGCAATAGCTCCCCAATGGTAGTTTGCAGGATGACAGGGCTCCATAAAGCCACTTGCACTGTTCTGAAAAGCCATATACAGAGTAAAAGATAAACTGTTTCCAGTTTTGAATCTGAGCGTTAAGGACGTTAAAGTTAAATGTAAGAAACATCGAGGGCTGACATATCTTTGAAAGATGTTGTTGAAACCATGCAGTTCTCGAGATGAGACACGCTACAGCTTTAGGTAAACAGAAGATAACGGGATCTAATTTAGATAGAAGATCCTTGATGGGAATTGATTTGTCTGTCTCACAATGAAAATCGGAAACGCGCTGACGAAGATGATGTAGAAACTTTCTTTGGTACACTGGACTTATGGAAAGTCACATCAGTACTCCCATTGATTTGTTTCTTGGGCTTAAACTAGAATATAACCTAGGGTGCCAAATTTAAAATGGAAACAGATTTCCATCCATAAGCTATTTTACTGATCCCTGACACACTAAAACAGGGCTTACTACTAATTTGGAGAAGAGGGTTGCCTATGAGGTTCTCTCAAAGGGCAGATGCTTTCTTGCAGCCTTAAATTCAGTGATGAGATCTCCAAAAAGGAACACACAGAACTGGAAATGAAATAACCACCATTTATTGTGTGTGGTCTTTTTAATTTTTATTTTGCATTCTTCAGGAACAAAAGAGTTGGTGATTATTTACTTTGTCTTCAATGGCATTTTGCCCTATGACACAGAGTAGAACCTGGTGTCTCTAACTGGTGTGAGCTGTGTGTCTGAACTGGTTCAGGAGAGATAATTATTATAATTTCGTTTATTATTTCTCATTTCTCTACACCATTAATTTTCATGTATTATATACATATTTATGAAAATTGCGGTACTTTCAATTAACTATATGGTRTTAGCAGTTTATATGTACAAATGAACAACCCTGGGAACAAACTCATTAAAAATCTATGGCTAAACTTCAAAGGCTTCRGGATTTCACCTCTCGCATACTTGCCCTCTCCCCACTCTGGCAGCAGAAGGCTATCATATATTTAAAAAGAACAAATATCTACCTGTGCAAAAGCTGCCCTTTACATTTCACAGGAAATGTCAGCATTTCAGAAGTTGGTTTTGTCTTACCAAGTATCTGTGACCCTTTCTGTGGACCGAAGATTTCATATACAGGGTTTTAAAAATGAAAATTGTTCTTAATTTTTTTTTTTCATTTCTATGTACATTTTTACATTGCTTAATAAAATGTCATTAATAGTGACAATATAGCACAACTGTCATGTCTTACTGCGCTGATGCCTTTAGGTTAGTTTGGAAGCATTTTTCTAGGTCATTATTTTTAATTAATACAACGAATTAGTATATTTTTATTCAAAATGTCAAACTGTTTTAATCATAACACAAATATGAAACATTGACCTAGAAAATAAGATGTTTCTCTGGTACTAAATAGCAACAATGTAATTAAAAGTATGACATTCTAAAACGAAAATAGAGTATTTGACCATTTTACATCTTAATGAACTATCATATCTACTTGCTATTTGAATGTTATTAAACTGGATAACAAATATAAAATACGTTTTGAAACAACAACATCTCTCGTAACAAATTCTGGAAATATGTACCTTGTTAATGATGGTTAAATGACTTTTCTAATTAGTGTGATTTGGAAAAAACCTCTGATTGAAATGGTGTCTTACAGCAAAAAATAGTTTCAAGGACAATTTATTTCAGTGAAGACACTGTCAATGCAACATCAGGCGGTAGCTATTTATCTATAATCAGAGCTTGCTTTAACTCACATCTGTGCAGTAACTAGCAGAGTTAAACTGATGCAAAGCCCTTGTAGGTGACACTAAGTGTTTACCAGTTCTAACCAACACACCGGTTTAGCTGAGAACAGAATTTGGTTCCCGCTACTGTACTGTAAAATAAATACAGCTTAGTTTTGTTTTGTTTAGTTTTCCTTTTTTCCTTTAACTGTTACATCTTTATTCTTCAACTCCCTCTTGTACACTTGCGATTTTCTCCTCGCAGTGTTTTTTTAAAGGTAGTAATATATCACTGAAGAATGGGATTAAGATAATTTGGTGCATTCCTAAGGACATTAAATTGCTAGACTGAAGTGTAATTTGGGTAGGCTGCAACTTTTTTTAAAAAATACATAATGCTGTAAGTGCAAAATAAAACTGAAGATGAAGCATCAGCTCTGGGGTCCTTACCTGCAAGAACTCTAAGAAATGAAAAAAAGCCAGAAGATTTAGATTAAATTTTGCAAAATGCCCAAGTAACTTTTGAGCCTGGGACTTAACAGCTCTTGAAAATTTAACCTATCTATAATTTGTCATAAAGAAAAACAATGATTTCTCCTGAAATAATAGGGTCAAACTGCTTTTGACTAATCTAAGTAATGTCAAAGGTTAAAAAGATAAAGCTGGAAGGAAAGTACCTACTCTGCAAAACAGCCATTCATCAGGGCTTTAAATCTCTGCTTGTTCTGCAGGGAATAGTCTGCAATGACAACTTCACACAGAAATAAGACATCCCCTTTTGTAGGGGACTATACAATTCTTGTCTTAATCGCACAAATTTTACATCATTTTAACACTAAGCTTTAATACCGCTTTAAGTAAAAGAAGTCAGAGTTCAGAACTGGAGGTGCGAACTCTAGCTATTCCTATGTTTTTTTCCTCGGTAGTTGATGGACCCAGAAAGTAGCCCAAACCAGTTCTTTCACGGTCTTTAGTATTCAATCTATAAATGAGAAAAATGAATATAACTCTTTAAAAACAACTGTGGAGTATCGCGCAGAGCTTCTAGAAGGGAAAAAGATATTCAGTAAATGACTGGGTTTGACTCTACTTGAAGAACAATCCTTTTCAAGTCCTTTTTGAAAGCCAAAAGAGAATATGGTTGCTGTACACTCACACATTTGGTGGTGCACCGAAACAATGTCTTCCCTATGCCAAAAATTAGAAAGCCACAAAGATTTCCAGTATGTTGAACTCAAAAAAATAGTCTTTTTTTTTTTTTTTTCAATACATAACAAGCCAGCTGCTGTAGATTTGTATGGAATATACTGACAAACAAGGCTGCTGATTATACTTTTGGGTTATTCTCTTTTTTTCTTGGAAGAAGAGGGCCAAGTAGACTTACAGGCAAAATTCAGAGGAGTGAAGCTAGGAGTAAATCTAGTGAAAAGACATCTTGGAGCAGGATAACCATAAATAAAGTAAGATTGTAAAGCAAGTAAATAAAAAAAAAAAAAAAAGAAAAGAAAAGAAAAAGAAAGGACCTGGAGTTTCAAGGGACTGTGCCAAGCGCCATAGAAAATGGAAGGCATGTTCTTAAGTGCCAAAGGTAGAGGTCAAGGCCATAATGAAAATCTGATACTATCAACTGTGCAAAGCAGGGTTGTTTCAGGACTGCGCCAGTRGCAGAAATCAGCCTGCAAATGATCAAAGAGGTGGTTTTATGTCGTGATCCAAGAACATTAATAGCTGTTATGCTGGAGTTAAATCCTCATAGACCAGGCTAACTCTAAAATAATGCAAGTATAAAAGATTTTAAAAAGTTACACAACTTCCTAAGTGACAGGTATGAAGAGAGAAACCCTCTGCTACATTGGACCTTCCTCAAAGAGACTTTTTTCCTCCAATGAAAACAGAATTATAACTATGCAGCTGTGGCAGATGTTACCATATGAATATTTATATATCCAGAGGATATTTTGGTCTACCTCACCAGGCATGTTAATATTTGAATAGATTAATCAAAGCACTGAGTTCACGAAGCAAACTGCCCCCTCACCTCCTCATAGATGGATGTGGTTCATATTCTGAATGATGTGATGCTCCTGATGTACCCAGCCCCAAAGCTCATGCCTGCATCACCTCATCAGGTACCTCCAGAGCACAAAAGGGAGTGCAGGGTAGCAGTGCTGGGTGTCGAAAGGACCCAGGGCATGACAGAAAAACAGCACAACACAGCGCGGTGATGTGTGGGCATCGCTAGCTCAGGACCACATGCAGGCTGGTCTGATGGTGCTGTGCTTAAGCTTATAGCTCACCCCTCTAGGAAGGACTTCCAGCTGTCCCAATGGATGTGCACATATAACTAGCCTGCACTTGGACCTGTGACAACAAAGTCCTCCTGGCACAGTACAGCATGGTTTGCCCCATCAATTTAAGTCTCCTTTAACTCGAACTGCTCTAAATCACCCTTCTGGCATCTAAAGCAAAGCACCACATATGTCCTGAAGCATTGGCCATGATGGGTTGGTGGAAACTTCAGCAATAAACCTTAAATGCATTTTTTTCATGGAACTATAGAAAATTTAGAGTTTGCATGAATAGTGGTAACACAACATAACTTTTTAAACCAGAACTGAACTAAGTTTCTTTTTTAGAAACACGTTATGTAGACACTCACACACACACGAAAGGCGCTGACATTACTGTGGGAGGAATCTAAATGGCATTAAAGCAAGACTACACTTCAAATTGCTTTTCATGCCTTAAAAACCAGCAAAGGATAACAATGTACTGTACATGCCTATTCATTTCTACTAGACTGGAAAGTAACACAATTCTTGCCCTTTTATCTATTTCAAGTTGAAGTATTTATTTTGTACACCCATTTTTAAGTTTATAACTTCACATATATGATATACATGCACTGGCAATATATATTGTTAACTCAGTCTTATTTCCCAGTATTAACGGTATCGCATGCGGATCAATGTTTTTAATAAGAAGAATCACAGCTGTCCTTGAGTGACGGAAAAATAACTGAGCTATCTTTATTAAAATCTTTATTCTTTTTTTTTTTTTTAAATGAGAAGTGGGGCATTCTTGGAAAATCTACAAAATATTTAAGGAAAACATCTGAGCGGGTTGCTTTTTCTCAAGGCTGGGAAATGCTAGAAAGATCTTTGATGTGTCAGCTTTGACAGTTGTTTCAGTMCACCTCTGTTAGCATTGCAGCAGACGGCTGAGGATGCAATTGCCTTCCTTGCGCTCACCGGTCCCTCAGGTAGAGGACAGGAGAGCACTCCTCAAAATACTGCTTATTAAAGTTGAATTGTGATAAACACACTTGCATACTTTTTTACACAGGGTACATATTTTGGGCTGAAATTAATCAAATCTACATTTAGCTGTGTAAAAGGCATTTAGCCTGAACTTCGTTATCCAGGCTCCTTCCGTAGACAGAGAGAGGCATCTCCAGAGGGAGAGTCTTCTCGCTTCCTTGGACATCTGTTTCAGAACAGCYGGGTTTCCCCCAGGATTGTCCATCTCTCTCTATTAAGTACAAAGGAAGGCCAGCTAATTAGCTTTGATTAGCCATCCACATTTTTCAACTCCTTTGATCCAGCTGGGTTGACTCATCCACTGAAAGGCAGAGATTGCTGAGGGATGCCCGCATCGCTCCCAGTGGACGGGGAGCACCCGGCACTGGAGCCACTGGCATGAAGGACACCATGTGTATGCTGGCAGCTGATTAGGACAAAAAGAGGTCTCCTGGTCTGGGGAAAATCAGCACATGACTTTTTTCACTATTTGGAAAGTCACCGGGAGGAATGAAGAGGCTTCTGAAGCCATAAAAGCTCTGAAAGCTCTGAAAGAAAAAGCATGCGAATTGAATGCAAAGAGGGAAAGGGGAATTCAAATAGAAAGAGAAGGAAGTTTAGGGTTTACTTTTGACAACTGGGCTGTTGGTCTGGGCATAACTGAGGTGGAAAACAACCCAAAGGCTGGATGACTGCTTCTGAATAGTAGGTACATAAAAGCAAACCTTAATTGGTACTGTTTTGTTCCTGGCCTATTCTAGTGCAACTTTCATTACAAAATTGCCATTCAGAGCCTAGGAACATTTGCCATCCAAAATCACGTTGAAGAAATAGAGTAATAATTCGTATATCCATAGAGACTGAGGAACCACAGCAGCATATCAAAAAGAAGAGAAAGAGAGCTAGATATGCTCTCTTAAATTGCCTCTTAGGAGGCAATTTATTTCTTTAAAAGCATTCAGGCAAGGTTGTCTTTCATCTGAACTACTTCTGCCAAAAAATAATAATTCGAATGAGCACYGAATGAAGGGCAACTTAAGACTTTGATCTCTTCATGTGTTTATGCCACGCCACTGCTTGATGGCTTCACCATCCCCTGCCACATGCTGCTGGCTCTTAGGAGCCGCTACTCATCCCCGGTCGCATCCTCCGCTGGGGTTGGGCTGCGATCCTCAGTGCGCTGCTATCCCAGAGCCCCCGACCCTCCTGGCACAATAGCCCTTCCCACGACATTTCGAGGACAGGCACGGGGCAACCTCCACCGCCTCATTTGATGGTGAAGTTGACAAACAATGTGTTCACTCTGGCTCTGGAAGTCCATAAGCACCCTCCGTGATTTTGATCAGAGAAGCAGCGCGGCTCCTTTTGCCTTAGAAACCACGCATACATCATTTGAAACATTAAGAGCCACAGCCAGGCTGGGACTCAGCACTCCAGCTTTACCCTGCAACCCGAATCTCCTGGCTGACAATGAAATGCTTCGTTGCTGCTCTGCCAGGACGTAATTTTCTTTCCACCCAGCAACAGGCACGAAGGCATTTCAAATCATACTGTAACCCTGACAGGCGCTCCGAAGCCTTTCAAGGCCAGCAGAAAGAAAAAGACAGAGAGGGAGTGAAAGAAAGACAGAAAGAGTATGCAAGGATGGGGAAACGACACTGAATTAGAGTTAATTAAACCCAAGCTTTGACAATGTTTAAATAACAGGATTCTACACCTAGCCCTGGAACGCCTGTACGAGCTGTCATTTAATTTAAAAGAGCACAATAGCTAAATGCCAGTCTCCAGGCAGATTTTTTGCATCTTTCTGATACTGTATTAAAAAGTTATTATAAAGCAGAAGTTCAGTATTTTTTTCAGAGTTTGATAATAGCCTTCTCAAACTTCACATCACAAACCCTCGATATGGCATTTGTTCTTGTGAAACTGGGAGGAGAGTTGTCCTGGATAGCTCTAGGAAACCAAAACACCAAAATCTCGAAGTTAATCTCCTAAGGTAAGTCTCAGTCTAATCTGAAGATGAAAAAAGGAAAGCATTTTCCTAGCAAGACAAATCATCTAACAGTAAAATGCCCCTATAATAAAATCAGTTCATAAAAAAGATGAGCCCCCCCTATTTGTAAAACATTTGATCAAAACTTAGTGAATATTGTATTGCATGTTTTTAAAGAATAGTGCTAATACTTGGCAGCACTATGTTCAGCTTTTAATGTTCAACATGCTTCAAGAAGGATCTCATTAATTCTCTTATATCCTATTCAGTGATGGCTGTGGATCTCTTTTCAACTGCAAGTTTTCAAAAATGTTTTTCAGCCTGAATTTATTTGAATTTGCATTTCTAATCGAAATCAAAACAAGCACAAATTAAGTACCATATTTTAATATAAATGTCGATAAAGAAATCTTTCATATTTTAAGCTACTTTCTTGAAAATAGTGTATCTTCAATGAAATTTGGCTACTATGTCTTCAGCTATTCAACATTTAAAATTTTGCTATATTCATATTTGGTTTTGGTATTTAATCTCATATTACTCACAAGACACTCAAAAGCAGAAACATGCAAAATGACCAAAACTGTCAAATCAGTGCACAGGAGTTATATGGAAGAAAAATACAGCAAGCTAATATTTAGTCTCTTAATGATGATCTTGATGCCCTATAGTATATTAATAATAGTATTAAGGGCTCCTGATGACAAACTTGACACATCCATTTGAATATATTTTTGACAAAATTATTAAAATAAAGTAAGGTCACAGAAATAATCCACGGCAGAGGTAGCAATTTAGAAGAGATGCTCATTGAGAAGCCCCTCACTCTCAAAAAGCAGAAAACAACCTTATTTTGCACTAGTCAGCTGGAAATACCACACTGGTGGGTGCTCCTCCAGATATGAAATCCGAGGATGGTAGCTGAGCATCAAGAGATCTTGGTGTAGATAACAGAAATAGGATACCTGAGTTCAGCCAAAAGTACAAGCAGAAAGGTAATCACCAAGGACAAGATTAAAGTCGCCCAAGGACTTGGGTGGACACAAGCTTTGGGGTAACCTAGAAAGCGCGTGCATCAGCGCTGCCTGACAGTGGAGCACCCAAAAACTTACTGGGCATCTCCCTTGTGAGGCTGCAGCTCCCTGGATACCAACCCTGCAGCTCTCAGTCCTAAGTCCCAGTCCACATCAAACTCCACTGTAGCCCAGAATGTGGCATCAACCCTGTCCCAGGTCCAGAGGAGCACAGCCTGGAGGATCCTTCTCTAAGGAGGGTGAATAATTGACTTCTGGCTGAATGCTGGAGCCTGAAAGCTACGTTCAAAGGTATGGCAGACTGAAAGTAGGACTTCCGTAAGGGTTGTTTTCGAAATTGTTTAAATACTAGCAGAAATCAGCCAAATGAGGTGGATGGGTAGACTGCCTGACTGTAATACAGGCTGAATCTCTCCCTTCCAGAATGCATTTATGTGTACGGATAACCCTCCCTTCCTTTTGGAGGCTGTCAAATGTTAAATAAACGATCGGCTGAAATACAGAGTGCTCTTTGTGGGAGAATGCAACATCGAACTCTTTTAGCAGTTTTACCCCTCGTGCATACCTGAAAGAATTTCAGTGTCGTACTACAATATGATGGGGTCGCTGAGACACAACATTATCCACACTGTGAACCGCGGAGCCGAGCAAAAGGTGCCAGGAAATCAAATATCGTGATACGGGACAAATGACATTTCTAAAGACAACAAATAACTCTTTATTTCAATCTGGTGGAAGCAAAAGCAGAAAGAGACAACACACTGTGAAAAATACAGGAAATGAGAAAAGCCTGGGCTATTAATAGTTTCAGTACAAATTAAAACAGCGCAGAGAGAAATATTGCTTTTTTTCCCTCTGTTGAGCTCTACTGCCCTACTAAAAATCTTCTCTCTTTAAGCAGTAACCTTCATGGATCCTAACACGGGTCTAGATTTGCTTGCGTGCCTCTCTCTTGCTGAGAAATCTGTCCTTCCTAATTACTTCTAGAGCAGTGACAAAAACCTTGTTGATCCGACCAGACAAATTCTGGCAAGTAAAACATTCAGAACTGTAACTAGGAACGTGCCGACTGCTGAGAGACGGGGATGATAATAGCACTGTTGATAACAATAAAAGGGACATAGGGAAGGATGAGAACTTCATTTTTGGCCATGTTCCATTTAAAGCAACTACAAAAGACATCTAAAAGAGATGTCAGAGGCAGAGACTCTGACAAGTCATCTAAGAAAAGATGTCAAAGAGGCAAGGGGCTGCTTACAGAGATTTCACTACCCGGCTGAAGTGATACAATCTTCCTTCTGGACTGTCTCCCCAGAGACTGAATAAAGGTATAATGATAAGTGATTTCTTGATTTCTTTTTTTTTTTTTTTTTTTTTACATTGAGAAGGCAAGACAATCTTAAAGGATCTTGATATGCAATATATTTTTGTTGCAAAACCTCATGTTAGGAAGTGTGTTGCCATCAGAAGCAAGCACTCTCTCCCTTTTCTTGAGGGAAAACATGCAGCAATTCTGTGGTTTACAGTCGGCAGATACACTAGTGGAAATGTTTTGGTGCTTTACTATTTATGCTTTAAATAAAAAAGATAAGTTTCTACCTCTTTACATCTTCGGACAGTGGGTCGCTTGTGCTTGATCTAGTCTCCGCAGTCTGTTGTAGCATTGTACAATACATGCTCAAATACAGGTCCTTCTTTAACAGCCTTGCAGATTTCCTTCTTTTGTTGTTCTTTCCTATTCAGAGGCATCATGGCTGTTGTCACTTGAATATTGACAGCATTTTAGATGACTCATCATTCTAATTGATAGATAGGATGTGTCTTCTATTTAAAAACAAATGCATCAGTACCACCACCCTGTTTGAATGGACTTGCTGCTCTTCCAGGTTACGATATGACTATCTATTTTTTAATTTCTCCCCTGCTGTCTATCAGTCGTGACCAGCCTGGGATAATTCTGAAAAGATCTTGATCTTTATTGATGAGGAGAGTGAGACCAGGGCACGGACACGAGGGAAAAGCATTAGAGAGGCTGTTTGTGAACCTCACTGTATTGCAAGAAGCCCTCATCATGAAGAGACTCAGGAAGGGCTTGACTGTAATGGAGACCGAGTCATGGGACTATCATTGATTTCTGGTTTTGCTCCTCAGAGCTAAATACTTTGTAGTGACTGGTGCCTTTCTGTATATTTAACTAATACTTGTTTGGAAGATTTTGAATATTTCTTTCCTCCATTTGTTCTGGAGTCAGGTTCATCTGTTCCCAGGATGAAGCTGATGCCTTCAAAAAGTCCAGGTTAAGCACTTTCTGCACAAGAGATGCTAGGATAACCTCGCATCAGTGTCTGCGTGCAGACTGGACTGATAAGCATCAGTATCAGAAACAGTGCCAATGACAAGGGAAGCAAATGTACCTTCTGGAGGATGAGCAGTTAGTGATATAGAGCTACGTCTTCTACAAGGCTATACTTACGGGAACCTCCCTCGCAATACAGAGCCTTTGTGTGCCCTTCATGTACCTAAGGCAGGAACTCTCTATTCTTTCCCCATCTCTAGAACGTCTTTCTGTATAATTTCAGTTTCGGCTTGTCCTACAGAGTTTCTACTGTCTTGGTCCTTCACCAAGGTCCTTCCAGACAAAATGTTGATGCCTGCTGGACTCTTCTGCAATGATAGTTTTGCCAGGAAGAACAAGTTTCTTAGAAAAGCCAAGGAAAGCACTCCTACTCTCTGTTCTCCAATTGCTAGAGGTCTGCCAGATGAGGAAACCCTGTGATTCCCATTCAACTTGCTCTAACAGAGTTTTCCATAAAGTACGCGTGTACTATGTACAGCACACAATTTTTTTATCAGAAAACTGCCTTTACTTTCAAATGCCATCTATGAGTTAAAAATATGCACCCATATAGAAGAGATTCTGTTACTATCCATACGTATGTGCAGCACATTGGGGAGCACCATATCACAAAGAACATTTTTTGTGGTTTTTATTTTCAATAATTCTCCAGTTGCAACACAGAAGTCAGTATTTCAGAAAATGCAAATGCTGCTGAATTAGTGGTTCTGTGGCACTTAAACCCCCCTGAGCAGCACAACTGAGAGAACCCTCCCTGGATTTTCAGTGACTATGTTTTACAGTAAATGAGAGATAAAAGATGCACTGCTTGGATTCTTGTCTTTGCTAATAATTTCCAATATATATGAAGAGAATGAAACGTTTAAACTCAGGGATGGGGGATTAAAGGATATCCATGATGAATGAGCTGTAGAGCTGAAGAGAATTTGTTGTACATCCTGACCAATATAGCAGTGAAAGTAATCAATCCATTACCTCTCTACTGAGAGAAATGGCAGAGAGATAAGAGGATAATGAATGCCAGGCACAATACCGATAAGGAAGACACTTAAAATGACCAGCCAGAATATATTCCATAGTTAATAGTGCTGACAAAAACAGTGACAAAGTAATAATTTATTCATGGAATAAGAGCCATTCCTGTGAAAATCAAGGTAGCATTTTAAATTAAGGCAACTATTGAAATTAGAGTAGCCTTATTAACCAGTAGCCATTAATGAAGTATTGCAGGAAAGAATACTTTTAAGGGCTCATTTTGCCATTAACATATGGGCTAAATTACAAAATCCTGTTACTTACAAACGCAGATTTTTTCTTCTCCGCCAAACCCTTCTGGTTTTTTCCTTAACCCTTTTCTCTAATGCAATAAAAATTCATATGAAGCTCTGCATATTCACATGCAGCCTGAATGGATAATGCTTTTGCCCAGTGCTGACATGCCCCCTATCCCACAATCTTTTAAGAGGCTGACCTAGATTTTGAGTCCAGTAATAACAYTGAGTACTGCCAAGACTGAAATTTAAATATATTTGATGATTCAAAATGCAACACTTAATTAAGAAACCACACCTATCTAAAAACTGCAGGTAATAAAAACTGTTTGTTTTTCTCTCTCTGTGCCTGAAGATTGTGCTGTATGAACATACAGTGCAATATGAAGTGTTGGAGATATGTAAGGAACAGCAGCGACTGTGCTGAATGAAATAAAATCTGCATTTGCTCCAAATGGCTAAGGTTACAACTAAAAACCAGGCTGCTCGATCCTGATTTTCTTTTCAGATTTCATTATACCATTTCTTAAATGCTTATACTGTTTCTAAGAATGTTTGGGGTCATTATCCGCTTGGAAACTGAACCCGTGGTCAGGTATACTGGTTTTCCTGATACACAAACAAGCTATCTAACCATATAACCTTCTGACCCAAAAGTCTATTATTAAAACTTTGAAACTTTTATTTTCAACAAAAATATCTTCCAATTATTCAAAGAAACTCTTTCTCATATTTCAGTCCTGGTGCCAGAGAGAGATGGGTTTAGAGGGTTTATCACTTCCCACATACAATAATTTTCTCCCTGTATGTCCATGACAGATACAGAGCTGTACTGTCAGATTTATTGTCTCATCTTAGACAAAATTAAAACATAACTTTCAGGGACTTAATGATATTTTGAGAATTCTATTTTTATATAAAAGCAATTTTATGTATCCATTATAGTTAGGAAATTATCTATGCTAATAAACGTGCCCACCACAAACGCTAACTGGGCAATTACATCTTTCCTCCTTCTTTCTAATAAGGATGGTGAAAGATTTTCATAAGCTTAAAAGTATTAGTTCCTGAGATCCTTGACTAGAAAGTGTCTGAGGGAGAAGAGAGTCACTAAATTAGGGGAAGGTTTCTTTGGTGGGCAGCACAGAAATGCTTAGGGGACAGGGAAAATAGGTCTTTAATCTACATATACAATATCTTCTGTTGCAAGTGAACTCACAGAGCAGACGGCTGCAAGACGGAGGAAACAGGCTTCAGATCCCCCAGCTGCCTGTATTAACCCACAGTCACTGAAAGCAAAAAGAGGGCTCGCTCGGTACTCTGAGCACAAAACAGACTTTTATTCAATTCCATCTGAGCTCACGCAGAGATAGTGACAGTTTTCTCAAAAGGGAACACAACTCGCCTTCTCAGCTCCTGAGCGTCGGTAACGAGCCGCTCTAATCGCCTTAGAGTGGCTCAAAATAACTGGGCAAAGGAAATACTGCTAAAAAAATTGCTGAAGTAATCCCTGTTATACACTGAAATGATGCTGTTTTTGTTGTGTTCTGTTCTGGGTTTTCCAGGTGCAATTCTGCCACATTCCTGTGCATAGAGAATTTCGAGAGACCTGATAATTTTCTTAGGCTCCCAATACCCTGACTGATCACTGGTCCCTTTGGCTACAGAGCCTTCAAAACCCTGAATATTTGGTCCATCTGCACCCTCAATACTGGGGATTCAGAAAGCAGATGATACACCCTTCCCTCCTTCCCCCCCCACCCCCTTCTTCTCTCCCTCCCTCCGCTGACCTTCTTTCCTTCCTGCCTGCCCTTCTCCTATTTTTTCAAGAATCCCGTATCACTTTTGGAGGTCTTGTCCTTTCTTTCAATGACTGGAGTTGGCAGTAGCGGATTTTGTGGATTCCCAGGGGGAACTCCGTCAGCTTCCCCTGCATTGTGGGAATACTCCCCATCGGTTCTAAAGAAGCTGCAACCCAACATCATGATGACCTCTGTAAGCAGATTCTGTCAGGAGCCCACGGCGACCATCCTCCTAATATAGAGACTTGGACTAAATCATCTCTTTGAGAATTATTTCAATTCATGAGAAATGAAATCACTTCTCTAAGTGAACGTGGTCTTTTCTGGTTTACTTTGAACATAAGGTTTGGTATGATTGGGAAGATCGATTTTTAAAACTCAGCGCTCATCAACACCAATCCAACTGACAATGGTTTCCAGCTTACAAAGCAAGACAAGGAATATGAGGAATAAATTAAATGAATAAAATTAAAATGTCAGCAGAGAAAGTAACTAATCTCCATCAAGTCTCTTATGTAATCCAGACCCTTTTGCTGCTGTTATTATTCAAAACCCTTAGGGAACTAAGGATCTAGGTCATCTGCAGGATAAAGAGTGTACTATCCAGGAATCAATATTCACAGTAGTAAATTAAATTATAGTCCTCTCCATGCAAAGAGTTTTATTATTACAAGGAGTGTTGACAATTTAAACTCAACAGGAAAAAATAAATCTAAGCTATCAGATAACTTTTTCACTATGGCCTCTCCCTATATACCATGCTGTCTCTTAAACTGTCAATAATTCTTTAACTTTCTGGGAAGTAAGAAAGATACTGCACTTTCCCAGTAAGCATATGGCTGCTATAATGATAGGCTTAGATAAGCCACTGCATCTGTGGGAAGGACCATTTCAATTAATACTGACAAAGTTATATTGCCATTAACACTAAAGAAACATCAGCACCACCAGTAAGGCACTTGAGGAATCCTACAACATGCCATTGCCATTTGCAACATGATTTTTAACCACAGTGGTGTGGTAACAGAATTTCTAATGCCTAAAACATGTTAGAGAAGTTGATTTACAGGAATGCTGGTAAACCAGCCTTGCAGCTTTAAGAGTTGCCATTAGCTGCAATGTCTCGGTGTAGTCTCCTGCTGTTTCTTCCACATGTTTTGGTGGTCAGATTGTATTTACCTATGACCAACACCCCAATTTAAGACACTGCCCAGATGCAAAAGTCAAATCTTATGATAGTCTTCAACCTAATTGAAGTTGATAGCATATGATTGGGAACTGAAGGCAATTGTATAGCGTTTATCTAAGCAGTCACATTTCTGTTTTTAAACCTCCACAGAAAAGCTTCTCATTTCATGGTACATTATGAATCTCATTCATTGCATTAACTGATGAGGAAGGCAGACTGGTTTGATTGATTGCTTGAACTGGCAGAGCTCAACTCATCTTAACGGCACAGTCTAGTGCATTCCTGTGCTGTGCTCTGCACTGCGCCGGGTGCTGGCACAACCCCTGCAGCCTCCCTTGATCCAAAGCAAAGGGAAGTGGCCCAAGTAGAACATACAGAGCTTCCACTTTCCATCTCTAACAACACGCTGTCTCCTTGTCTAGCACTGGCCAGGACTTTTTCGACTCAATTTCTCTTTGCAATCTGGTGAGAAAAAATGAAATGTGTAGATCAAGGAACAATGTTGCTAAAGAAATGCAGCACTATTCATGTAGGAGAATCATCTGATTCCTTTTCTCAGACGTATATAATCCCACACAAAAGACTCTATAAAGCCACATAACAATGCTACTTTGAGAAACTTCAGAAACCCGAAATTCAGCAAACTGTGCAAGTAAAGCGTTAAGATCAGAATTAAGGAATAAGAGAAAGAATTGCTTCATTTTTAGCTCAACAGTCATGTAAGGTTCAAATACATCCAAACGCCGAAGTCACAGTTTGCTAGTTTATTACAGAACACCCGAGGCTCAGCTTGCACAGAAAATTAGGAAGGTTTTCCCTAATTGTTTCCCAAGTGTACAGWTGACAACACATAACTACAATTAATATATTCTTTTTCTTAACTTGGGAGGTGGAAGGCATTACTATGAACCAGTGCTGCTCTTGCCAAAYGAACCAGCAGATGCAGCAGGCCCAAGAGATGCTGAACCTTCTGATCCCAAAGACAGCCAAGTTGTCATGATGCTTCAAAGTTGTCATGATGCTTCAAAGTTGTCATGATGCTTCAGCAGCATCAGATGCCTTTGAGGAACACGAAAGCACCAGGCACTGCATACTGACATGTGAAACTGGTTTTCACGTGCCACTCCAGCCGAAGTTTGGGAAGAAAACACATGCCCGTCCTTCCAAGTGTGCGTGACACCTAGGTGAGGGGAAAGCACCTCCTGAGATTATCATCTCGCTCTTGTTTCTGTAGTGCTCCTCTGCCATTCACAGCCAGAGGAGTGCCAAAATCGCAGGACCCACCACGCCTGTCCGAACAAAGAGCTTCTGTCAAGTGCCTCTGCTGATCATAATTAAAGTGGCACAAAAAAAATGTTTAGAAAAATGGAGAAAGGAGGGAGCAGATGGATGGAAGTAGGAGCTGGTGGTTCACTTCTGGCTGCTTCTCCTCGGCAGTCAGATTGCAGCAATAACTATGGGCTTTCTTTCCTGATCCTATCCTAGCCAGATGATTAAATACCCCTTTTTGTCACTGCAGTCTCCTGGTGACTGAGATCTGCTCTGGTTATAGATGAACTATTCCTTAATCATAGTGAAAAAAACCACCAAAGCTGCTGCATTCTGTAGCACTCTGCATTCACCTATTTGCTGAGAGCAATGCAAGAAAATAGTAAAAATAAAAAGTGATTGCACATTAACCTACCTGGCCCAGGAAACACGTTTAAAAGACCATTATAAAGGACCGTTACTATGTTTGAGCATGCAGCACAATGTATTGCCAGAAGACAACTGATGGACAAAGCTGAAGAGCAGCCAGATCTGACCAGAATCCAAATCCTACCCCTGTTTTATCCTTTCTTTATCAAGCCCAAATCACACTCCCTCCAGCTCCTCTCCCTCCCTGTCTCTACACACACGGAGTTAACAAAAAATTTCTTGTAGCTGTTAATGAAAGCTTATAGCCTGCAATATACCGTTGAGCTGCCCTGATTCTATCTAATACACATTTTATTATTTCAGGATTAATAACAAGAACAACCGGCAACACTACAATATACTTACATGGCACCTTAATTTGAAGATTGCGAAGGATATTACAAAAGACTGAATGAGTATTAATATGTCTTTGTCCCCGGCTAGCAGAAAACACTGATACACACACAAACAAAATTCATTTGGGATCTGAACAAAGAATCCTCAACTCTGAGTGAAGAGGTTGTCCATAAGCCTAGTCGTATGCATAATATTAATTAGATATTAAAATACCCCGCTGCCCCACGACCGAGGTCAGTATGCCATGCAGAAGTTTAGCAAGCTTCAAGCCAGCCTCAGATGGCTTCAGCGGGTTGTGTCCCACAGCAGCCCGCACAGTGCAATGCTGTGTTGGACAGTACCAGGAACTACTGCCAGGCTTGCATTTACTGCGGTCACTCTGATTTACATGTTTTTTGTATATTTTATGGATTACACAGTTAAAACCAACGCTATATTATGGCTTTACAGTTAAGAGTTAACTGCATGGCATTCATGTATTCTTCTGTGCTTTAGATTTTATCAGAAAGGTCTGATTACTTATCAGTGCTGATGCCATAGGAATTACATCAAGATGAAGAATTTACATGAAAATAAGTCATCAGCACTTCGTGCTGAGTTCCATATGACTTCAGAGAAAATTTTAACCTTTCTATATAATTTAAAATTCCTCCTTTAAAATCTCTTTACGGTATTCTATAGGAGGGATGAAAACCTTCCCCCTTTCTCCTCCCACTCCCCCACCACAAAAATCCAGAAAAGGATGCTATTATCTATTAAATTAGGTATCCAGATTAGTTTACAAAAGCATATATACTTTTAAAATAATCTCATAATTCTTATAATTCAATCGGACTACAATAATTTATAATTTTATAGGCCTTATCTATATGATCTTATGCATAATTTTAAATGCACAAATGCTTGCAAGCTAAAATGACCATTTTGAGTATACGGATTGCAATATATTAGTAATGCTTAGATCATAATATGGCTGAACTGCAATTTTGTTCGCTGTGCGTAACAGAGAAATGTAACTTATGTTCAGAATTTGAGTGCAATGTTGAAATGATCCAATGCTGAATTGTATGCATGCATACAAATATACAGCTTCATTATTTTTACATTGAATTTCTTCAGCTCTAACAGCATCTATATGAGGTTTAAGCCCAGGTAATTTCTGAATATTTGGAAACAGTCTCCCAATATGATGAGACTCAAACATGTGTTTAATTGTGTGCTTTGCAGCCCACTTTAAGTGAGCATTTAAAGTTATTGTTAATTTTGGCTACTCTTTGCTAAAGCTTCCCATCAGCAGATCTCTCTCCAATTTCCAAAGGAAGGCAGTACCATAAAGCACAGACTCCAGGCCCATTGGCTGCTCTACAGGGCACATTAAATATGTGCATAAATCATTGCGGGATTAAGGTCCAAGTCAGTTTGGAGTTACTGACTGAAAGCTTTCCTTTCTGCAATAAGCTCATCGAAAATGAACCCCAAACCAGACAAACCACATTTGGAAAAAAAATTCAGCTGGTGTAAACCAGTTGTACCACAGTATAATAACTCTAAAATGGCCATAGAGAACACAGCCAATTTTAAAATGCACCACCGTAAAGAAAGCAAGCACCCGCTCTTCCAGCCCAAAGCCCTGAAGGGATGTATTTTTTTCCTGAAACAATTATAAATAACTAAAAAAAAAAGGATTTGGTATGAAAATGCCTCCCACACAGCCATCTCCACAGCACTGCTAGTGTGCTCCTGTAACACTTTCTGTGAGTGACTATATATTTCAGCTTTTGCATACCCGCTGAGTTCAGTAATTTACTTTGATTAATTTAAACGTAGTTACAAATAAATATTTGAAAAATATAGGTAAAACATGATTTTATTTTTCAATTTTGTGCTTTAAGTTTGCCTTTATTCACATCTTYCTGCTCTTCCACCAGAGCGACACATCTCCCTCTCCTCAATTTTCAAAGACGAGCCTTGCCACTCTATTACTCTTAGTCTGAACCTGGGAGATAGTAGGGCAAATTTGACAAAACCTGTTCAGGAAATGAACACTCGTTCATTTATTAGTGAGTCTCACAGGGCACTATTAAACTTGTAATAAAAAAGTCATCAAAAGGAAGAGAACAAACCTACTGAATTGGAAACCCAGACGTTGGTGATGTCTTCAGCTTTTTCACTAATTCCCAACAGGTTGTTAATGGACAGCATTGCTCCCAGCTACAGAGAATTAAGGAGTTAACACTTATGGCTGACAGGGAGAACAAATTATGATCCCACTGTACAACATTACTTGCTCAGCATTGCTGCCAAGGGGCAGCAAAGGTTGGGGACCAGTGCACTAATCTTATTGCATAATTATAATATTACCTTTCAACCCATTTCTGGGAAATCCCGAAGCTCTGCACAAAGTGTAGGTGACTACAGCAATCCGGAGATAAGCAACACTGACTTTGGGAGTCTCATTTCCCTAGCCTAGAAGTGATTACACAGGGTAAGTGGAGATGGTTAGTGGAGGTGTATGTATCTCTGGTAAATTCTTGATATGGTACTTTGTATCCTGCATTTTCAATTTATGGGATAAGTACGTGAAATAGTGAGACTGGGTATCTTGGGAGATTTTATGAATATAAATAAACAAAATATACTTTGAAAGCAAGTTTGAGAATAGTTTTCATATTCAATAATAAATTACTTTTCAAATGTTCATGCATTTTATGATTAATGCTATTMGTTGTTAATTAGCTAAATAAATACGATTGTGTGAATTTCTCAACCTTCCTATCTGTTGCTTAGATAAACAGTTACATAGTGAATGCTTTATTACATACATAAAAATGTCTCATGTTATAATGCATAAGTACATATTGATGTTGCATTTCCTTGCTGTGATATATGCATTAAGTCCCAGGCCACTTTGAAAAGAAACTACAGATCTTAATAATTTATGTTCCAAGTTTTAGCCAGGATTATCAATGATAGCTTTTCAGCTTTTTCTTTTAGTAACATAATATATCATAGTAAAAATGCACAGACAAGCGATGTGTCAGTTTGATTTTTTCCACCTGATTCASCAACCCAAAATTCAGACACAGCAGTTTAAGCAGAGTTGCACACTGAAGAATTTAAGTCTAAGCATTTAATCTGTTCTTTCCATAAATTTCTGCTGCTTGTGCTATTATAATGATGTTACCAGAGGAAGTTTATTTATATCACAGATTTTCAGCATCAGCACATTCAGAATACAACAGCAATCATTCATTCAATACCTAAAAGCAATGTAATAATATCATCACTAACACTCTAAATATCAAAAGAACATTTAGAGAAAAGACAACGGAAAATAAAGTCACTTTGAACAATCAGTAACACAGAATTCACTAAACCCAAAATGTATCTTTTAAATACACGTACACACAAGCCAGCACAGAAATAAATAGCAATTATGCACAGCTATTTTGCAGCAACAGGTTGCATATAATTAAACAATAATAAATAAGGGGATCTTTATGGGCCCATTAATAGGAACATACACTCTAGAGAGCAGCATTTTAAGATCTTAAGCCTTGTGCATCCCAAAACACCTAAAGAGATTTTGTTCATGAGCAAACTATAGCCGGCATGACTGTAAAGCAGCGGGGGCAAACCTGACATCGCTCTGTCTAGACTATGCACAATAGGATCGCTGTATGCAAACATGAAATGCCAAGACCGATGGTGACAGATATGAACCAGCCCCTTTTTTTTTTGAGACTATGCACCGTAACTTCTTTTTTAACAGGCTCAGATCTACCATGAAAGCTGTTCTCCCTGCTGTTCCTAATGTATATTGTAAAGAGCTACCGAGAACAGCACTTTAAGGAGTCACTTGTCATTCTCTCTTCCCTCCCCTGCCTGCTTCCCCAGTATTTAGATAATAATGGATCTGGTTAAAATCATAAAGTCCAAGAACATACTGCAGAAGGTTAAAAAGGCTAGACCTGTAAAAGCACAGATAAAAGACTTCTATTGAAAATGATGTTAACAAAGCGATACTCTCAAAAGGTGAAGAAGTGGTCAATCCTGTGTGTACCCATGTTTTAAAGAAAAAGTAAATTATTTCTTCTTATTTTTGCAGCGTGTGTGGGTGTGAGTGTGTGGTGGGGGGAGAAGTACAGCTTCAGCAAATGAATGGGGGAGCACTGGGAAGGGGAAAGGCAATGCAAGTCAGAATAAAGCTTGTTCAAGCAACAGGAAACGAGAACACCGAGCTTGTAATAGGTTCCTACAGGGCTTCAGTCAAAATGGAAGTGTAGATGAGGACCACTGCATACGGCCAAAATGCTGCCTGGCTCAAGGGGAGAAATCATGATAACATTACTATTCCAAGGGGACAGGGAGCTCAAAGGTACTGATGTGTGCGTTAGCCATGGACATGGAGATGTCCCAACGGTGATGCAGCTTGTGTCCAAGTACAGATCTCCTAGGCTACCTGTGAGCCCCTGCTAAACATGAAGGAGGAGAGTTTTCCAGATGGACTGGAAGGAGAACTATGTGGTGCTCTTAGAGATGCTTATAGGCATACTTCCCCAGTGTAAGGAGCAGCATGGGAAAAGAAAGTGCTGGGTTGAAAAGGAAAGAGATGGTCTCCTAAGCAGATATGATGTCTCAGGTATGATGTCTGAGCACAGCAGCTTCTTCAGTAGGTAACAGTAGTGACTAAAATCAGTAGACAAGAAAGGCACAGACTTTTAAGGACCTTTAATGTGAATGCAGGTAACATATTTGATGAAGCAGAATAAATGAGGGCAATAGAGAGATTCATAAAGCTGTGCAACCTGAAGACAGTCTACAGTCTCACCAGTAGCTTCTTTGAAAGCTCTGAAAGGAACAGGTCTGGTCATGTCAGAGCCAAAGAAAATGAAGCTCTAGTGGCTGAGATATGAGATGAAGAGAGATGGGAAAACAGCTTAGGCTATGAGAATGACCTGGAAAGCCTGTATCATGGAAAGGCAGAAAAAGCTGCAAGACTTGTGCATTCAACCTGGCTGCGAGGAAGGAGACATACATGTTGAACATGATACCTGGAGAGGGCAGGTGAGATGATACTGTTGCTCATAGCACCTGAGTAAAGGAGGTAGTAAATCATTGGTTTTGAGTAAAGGGGTCTTGAGCTGATGGTAAGACATCTGCAGAGTTACAGGCTGAGATTTTAGTAGGACATAAGGGCTGGGATCCATCTGACTTGGTGTAAATGTCTCTATCTGGGCCAGTCATTCATGGCGCTCTCAACAGATAGTGGAGATGTAGTCAACAGAGCCAATGGAGTCACATGCACAATTCACATTTTGAGGATCAGACTAATTGCCCCAGACTCCCTTAATGCTCTTGGTCTAGATCTCCACTGACTGGAAAAAGAGCCCATGACAACTACCTCAAATGTCAACATCTACCCTGTAGATTGCCTGAAGTAAGGTGAGATGAATCTCACCCCAGGAAACAGGTCTGGAGCCGAGGGGAGATCCCAAAATCATTAGACTAGATAAGTCTCTCAACATAGTTTTTCAATCTTGCTGCAAAGCATAACTCTCTTCTTGGGAATCTGGGGAGCAAGTGGATAGTTATACATGAGTTCATTATTGTAGAAGGCAAAGATGATAATATATAATGTTAGAACGTGTGGTTCAATACATTACACGTTGTGTCAACTTAAATAATATGAATAAATAAGCCTGGCCTAGCCTAGGTATTTAAAACTATAGAACAAAATAAATAAATATAATTGTGGACAGAGAAAGCAAACTGCCTGGAAGGTACAGGCACAGTCACATTGAAAAATGCCACCTCATAAAGGCAGTAATCTCTCTCAGACAGATCTTCATTATAGCTAATCACTATTTTGCCAAAGGCACTTATGGCAACATATTTCTAGGGGAAGGAACAGGAAGGCAGCGGGGAAAAGGAAGAAATTTCTCAAGCCCCTGCCCTCTTACCCCAAAATTGCAGCCGAATGCGAAAGTCAAATATTTCACTTCAGCTGGAAAATTCTAAGAAAGAGTTCAAATGGAATATTGTAGCAGGTGAAATTGAAAACGGGGCAGATAAGTGGTTGCAAGGCATATACTCCCCTCTGGCACTTTTTAATCAGGAAAACAGGAGTCTTAGGTGGAGGCAATATCACATACTTACACTGGATTATATGGTCCAAGTAATAACCTTGCATTGGTAATAATTTTTTTTTTTCCTATAAAAGTTGGTTTCATTTTAACACAGATATCTCTGCTGAGGGGTATGGTTGGATATTTCCACGTCAGCACACATGCTTAATGCAAAACGAACAACTGTGCCCTCCCCCTCCCTCCTGATGAAGCAAAGATAGTCCAAGACAAAGCCTGGTTAATAAACCAGTTGTAAACAATCAGAGAAGACAGGCAATGCACTGAGCTGTGAATTGCCTTTATGCAAACCAGGGGATTGCAAGGTAGATACGGTGTGAAAGCCATCTGAGAAACAAGATAAAAGAGACAATAAAAAGAAAAAGATAGAGGACAGCAGACAGACAGAAAGCAGGAGGAATATAATTTCCTTTAAAAATAATCGCATTCAATTTATGCTCTTACCTTACACTCCCAGTACTAAGTAATCTAATCAGATGTATATGGTTTTATTCTCCAAGGTACACATGAAACATGCAATAAAACCTCCATAAAACATAACCTGTGGTGACTCACTGCAGATTTAAGAGGATATATCTATTATTTTCTCATCTTGTTCCACTTAGCAAAGGTCTTTTGCAACCTTGTGGTCTCCTTCCACACCACACCCCCCATGTAAACCTCTCCCCTTGGTTTTAAATATATTTTTACTTACTTGCTCCTGTCATCTTTTTGGTTTAGGGGCACTGGAGGTGAATCTTTCTCTTTTCTTTAGGCAAGAAGGTCTAGCTGGAGGACTGCCCACTGCTGTGAAGTAGCCATCCTTTCTGAATCTTAATTATACACAGCTTCCTATGACCAGCTATTGATGACACTGAAAATTCCCTTTGATTCTCCCCTAATCCAGTCTTAACGTGGGAGAACACACTGACATTCATAAGGGACGAACAGCATCTGTAAAACTTTCCTCCTCTTTGCTTTGACAGTCTGAGCAGGACGGTTTCTTCAGCAGCAACAATAAAATCCCAAGCTGATGTTTTCCAGCAAGAAAGCTGGACAGATATTTCGTGCATTTGATTTAGAAACAGAGCTTGAAAGTAACCAGGGCAAGACTGATACTCTGTGGAATAAAGGCAATGATATTGTGGATTTACTGATTTATATATCTAGGTTGTGTATTATATGTCATCAGTAGATTTTGAGCCTTAAAAAGGTTTAAACTATAAAAGACTATTTAGCAGAAAGTATGCAGATCAGGCTGTATTTCTCAAACTGATTTATAGTTGTTCTCTGATTGCCATGCAATTGTTCAACAAGCTTTGTACCAGACCCATTTTAACAGCTAGGACCTGAAATCAGCCCAAGTACAACCCTATCACGCAGAGACGTGACATTTTGATCTCATTTCCAGCTGATATATTCCAGAAGGCAACCGTTGAGGCAACCTCCAGCGTGCCAGTTTTCTACCTCTGAAATCTTCACCAGAAATGTTTCCCCTAATTTCAGCTGTTATGCCCACACATAAAAGAAAGGTCTCCTTTAGACCTGCAGAACACAAATCACGCAGGGTATCGCAGATCACTATGAATGTCTTAACTCACCCCTATGACCAAAGAGAAAGCTGGGGCATTTTTCAGGGAGCTCATAAAATCTGATTCTTCCAACTGCATGTGCGGAAAGCTGCAGCCCCCTCCTTGTCTTGCTTTGCAGTTCTCTTTATGAGTAGCCCCATGTATTTGTTTTATTTATTAATTCAGGTTATTTATTAACTTATACAAGACTCCAGACACCCTAACTTTATTAATTATCTACACATATCTCACATTACATTAATTATACAATATATATAATTAAAGTAAATCTTGGCAGCCTCAAAACTGTCAGTCCTGCAGGATCTCAGTCAGTTACCTAGGAGCCTGTTTCATCTTCAAGGAACGATAGCCTTAGCCTTTCCATCAAATCTTTCTTGAACGCATACTGAGAATATCACCAAGAAGTTCAGATAAAAAAGCAGGAGAATGATTTCCAGACCCTTTGCAGACTGTCCTGTCAGCCTGTTTTATGACAAGGGGACTTAACTAGACGCACATCCAGCACACAGCACAGCATGCACCGGGGGCTTGGATCATTAGTGAGGTTAAAAAGTGAAATGGCACCACAGTCACAACCATTAATGGTAACCAGCAGAATTAGGATATTAGGATGCCTAGATGTACACCTAAGCACAGTTAGGTCCCTGGATGGCCAGTGGGAAGGCCCATTGGCTGGAGTGACCGCTGCTTTCCCACAACCATATACTGTCCCACATCTCTGAATTTTCTGCCTTCTTGTCTCACTGCTCCACAAGACTCCTTGGCATCTGCAGCTAAACCAAGCCGTGTGCTTTTCTCCTTTGCTGTCGGCTGTGCAACTTTCCCATTCACTTCTCCCGTGAGGGATGTCCTGGGGCTACAGCTTCCTTATAACATCTGTTTTCTACAAAACAGGTATTTACTATCCAGCAGCTCCAAAGAGGGCATCAAAATTTAGGCCCTCTCCCACCCTCACAGATGATTTAGTCTGCCATGATGGATCTCCTTGCCTCATCTTCTAGCTCCATGACTGCCATGCAGAACAGTCTAACTTCAACACATAGTATCCACATGTCGTGGTTTAACCCCAGCTGGCAACTGAGCCCCACACAGCTGCTCGCTCACTCCCCACCAGTGGAATGGGGGAAAGAATTGGAAGGGTAAAAGTGAGAAAACATGGGTTGAGATAAAGACAGTTTAATAGGGAAAGAAAAAGCCACACACGCCAGCAAAGCAAAACAAGGAATTCATTCACTCCTTCCCATCGGCAGGCAGGTGTTCAGCCACCTCCAGGGAAGCAGGGCTCCATCACGCGTAACGGTTACTTGGGAAGRCAAATGCCATCACTCCGAACGTCCCCCCTTCCTTCTTCTTCCCCCAGCTTTATATGCTGAGCATGATGTCATATGGTATGGAATATCCCTTTGGTCAGTCAGGGTCAGCTGTCCCGGCTGTGTCCCCTCCCAGCTTCTTGCGCACCCCCAGCCTCCTCGCTGGTGGGGTGGGGTGAGGAGCAGAAAAGGCCTTGATTCCGTGTAAGCCCTACTCAGCAGTAACGAAACCATCCCTGTGTTATCAACACTGTTTTCAGCACAAATCAAAAATATAGCCCCATACTAGCTACTATGAAGAAAATTAACTCTGTCCCAGCCAAAATGAGCACACCACACCAAGGCTATTGAGGCTGGCTACTCCCCTGAGAGGTGGGAGACATGAGTTTGAGTCCCCAACATAGGGGAGGGAATTGAGTCTGGTTTTCCTATTTGTCAGGCAAGATCTCTACCCAACAGGCTGTTCCTCCTTGCCATCCCCCCTCTACTTGGTCATACATAAATTAAAGGTCTAAATGATGGAGTTTGAGGGTGTAAATCCAAGTTTCCAAAAGGAAACCAGGTATTCAAGAGAGGTGGGATTTTAGATGTACCAATTTTTTTGTTCTTTCCTGTTACCTGTCCTATGTGTGATACCCTGCTGTGCCAGCTGCCCCTTGCGATCTCTGTTCTTAAAGCCCAGCTCAGAACTGCTAACTCCAGCCCAGAACCCAGAGCCTGATTCTGGTGCATTGGCGTGCTAATGCCTAAGCCCCTCTGACGACACGGGGACAGACAACGGTCAGGGTAAAAGAAAATAAAAGCAAGCAGAGTGGATTGCAGTGACAGAGCTGGAGGGCAGCAATGAGACAGATCGAGGCTGGTAGGAAGCCATAGCAGCTCAAAGAGATTGCAGAAGTGTCATGGTGAAAGGGGAAGGAAGGCTCTAGGGATCCAGGGAACAAAGGAATGGGCAGAGGGGTCTGCTTCAATATCTAGACCATGTAGAGGTACTATAACCTCTTTTTTGCTGCTGTATACTCAGTGGCTTTCTCAAGTTGCGTATTTTCATTCCAGGCTGCCTGATAAAGACCGTTTCAGAGGTGATGATTTTTTTTCTTTGAGTAAAGATGCACTTTTTAGAAAACAACCCCATTCACATGCCCTTGTAAAGATTTTAATCCCTTTTCTGTAATGAGAAAATGTGGGGGAAATACAGCGCAATACTATTATTATTTTAAATTTAATAAGTGAATTTTGTTTTTAACATGCAGAATTTCCAAGCTTTTTCTTCTACGTTTTTTTACCCATACACATGATTAAATCCGTTGCACTCTCAACAACAGCAAAAGTTAGAGGAACCAGAGAACAAGGTTTGCATAATGACAGCATGGACACAACTCTGTAGACCTGCGAGTGTGGCTATCACGATACTCAACTGCTGGAAAATACAGAATGGCAAATGTCTCATTTCTAGCTCCATTCCGGGGGCTAAGAGAAAGGCAATCACTGAATACCTAATGGAGAGCTCTCTGCAAAGCAGACTCTGGTAATGGGTCTGGAATTCCTGAGCAGTTCATAATTCAGTTCTTACGTTAAACAAAAGGAGACAGCCAAAGGATAACGCAAGGGAAACCCCACGGGGAGAGCAGACATACCATGGACATGACTAGCCACTTTGTACTCCTGTTGCCCTCCAGTAAGAGAAGGCTGAATGCATTGTTTTAAATTTCTGAGTAAATATTGGTACTTGCAGAGGTTAAACAAGATGCTGTAGTAGAACCTGCCAAGCCTTTATTTATACCTAGCCAGGGGACAGGGTAGGCAGTTACGGGATGAGCATACACTGACAACCTCTTTTAATCGCATCACAGAGAAACCACCACAGGAATGGAAAGTAATTTAGCAGGCAGGCTTGTCCGACTTGTCCTCATTCTCTACACTGAAGATTTTTTATTTATTGTGGTTTTAGGATAAGAATATAAGCACATGATAACAACATAATACACTAGCATCACAGACCAGCAGAAAACTGTGGTATCAAACCTCAGAGAAAACAATTTTGGAGTGAGGATAACAAGAGCTCATTCCACATTCAGGACCACTCAAACTAGTGCAACCTCCAGACAAATGCAGTATGGTCCCGATTTGCAAAGGCAGCTTGAATCATTCAGTCAGTGAAATCATGAAGTGCCGCCTACTTCAAGTCCCTAATCCTCCATAAACATGCATCCCCTGCAGAACTCCCACATGTCAAGTTGAACACATGCAGAGCTATTCAGGGTTTGATGCGGGACTGTGATGGTGCATGACTCTGTCCTATATGGGGGGAAAAAAGGGCATATGTAGGAATAATGGGAAGAGAAATTGAAACCCTGTTGGTAAATCAACATTAGGGACTGAGATCTAAATGAGTATGTGTGTTAGCATGTGTTACTCTCATTTCAGAMGAGAGGAGCAGATTGCCGAGACCAAGTGCTATGATTCAAAGTTGTGTGACAGATATGCTCTGTGAACCTTAGCAAGTCACCACAACTTTGTGTCTTGGCCTCCTTGTCTAAAGGGTGGGGGAATGAGTGGGAAGGGACCTGCCCAGCCAGTGAGCGTGTTGGGGCCATGCACAGTGTCAGCCCTGTCAAACCGTTTGCCACCTAAGAATCTGACGGCCCATACAAYGGTAAAATATTTCCTCTGCAGATACTTAACTTTAAGTAGCTGCATTGCTCTAAGCAGCTTCCTCAGCTGAGATTTCTCTGAACTCTTCCAATTAATTGTATTTTATGCTTATTAGTCAACAAGCCAAATGCCTCACTCAGTTATATCAGCATAATGCAGGGGGGAGCAACATTTGGCCACTGGACATTCATCCAAGAAAAACAAGTAAGTCTGTGAGCATCCAAGGATGTTTTCCTTCGAGGGAGTCTCATGGTTGCATTTTCTGGTTTTCAGGAAGACTGAGCTCTGATAGAAAAAGTGAGGCTTTCCTAATGCTGCTGAGATGTTCCACATTTCTTCAGTGGAGGCAGYGTAGAAGCCTCCCTTCTCTACTCCTTAGGTATTTAATGAAATTGGGAGGAAAACTACTGTCTTTGAGAACAGGAACCCTTTGCGAAATTCGGCTTATATGGGCTAATCAAATTAAAAATAGTGGAACAATAGCGAGACCCACTGATATCAAAATACTGTCATCATATAAGCTTCAGACCCTTACAGAAGTCTTGGAAATCTCTTTCAGTTCTCAATACAAGCTGAACTGATTTTGGATGAAAGTGAACATGCTGAAGTGACAATAACATAGAAAACCTTTGTAAAAAAACAACCAAATCCTCCCTAGACCCAGAGAAACCCTACTTACCTTTCCAGCTACCTTGCATAAAAGGTAAACAAAGAGAAAATCCTGTTATTCTCATCCTTCTGCCATATGGATTTCTTTTTACTTTGAAATTATGAAATATTAATAGAAGGAGATTTCAAATGAAAACAATAAGCTATATAGGCTTAGGAGAGGTCCTACAAGTGCCTCCTGCAGAATTTCTTGCACTTTTTTCTAGAAATCAGATCTAATTGCTGTACAGGACATGATGGCAAGGCAGGCAGCTCAGAGCACTCTTTCAGTTTAGCTATTTTTACTCTCCTTTACATTTTTATGTGTAACACAGGTTGATGAAAAAGAATGTTTGTTTAAAGCGATGGGAGAAAAACCCTCCAGTATCCTCTAAGGATCTCAATTCTGCAGGGGTGGGAGTTAATCTGGTCACATCACAGTGTGAAAACTGGGTCCAAAAAATCAGTGGATAATTTTGCAGATGCAAGCGACCCCTCAGGTCTTTAGTCATCTGCCACATGCATTACTATCAAGTTTACATACATAATTGCTGTAAATCATGCATACATTTTTGTGCACATCTGTTTCTGAGACTCACACCCATATATGCCTTGCTTCCTTCAGCTAAACAAAAATAAAATGTTTGTGTCTGTAGTTTTTCTCTCTGCCTCTCATAATCATAAATGACATCACCTGCACAATTAGGTAGGACTATAATAGTTCCAAGCCTTATAACATAATTTATCCATTAAAACGCTCCCTTTGTTTCAATAACCATAAATAATTTGGCAGAAAGACAGTATATTTATTCACTCAGCTGAATGTCCAGTGTTATATGATGAGTTCCTATCGCCTCTTTGTGATCTGCTTATATCCCACTGGCATTCCTGAGCCTCTGGTATCCCGACAGACTGGGGCCCTCCAGAAACCTGCCCCCATTAGTCTATTTCTGGTGACTTTTATTGCAACCTTTGATAAACAATGACATGGAAACTGTAATCTGAGAGCTATCTCTTCCAAATCTCTTTGTAGGAGGTGGCATGATGGGTTCTACCAAAGAATGATGGTATGGAAGGAGAAGGAGAAGGAGAAGGAGAAGGAGAAGAAGGATGATGATGAGGAGGAGAAGGAGGAGAAGGAGGAGGAGGAGGAGGAGAAGGAGGAGAAGGAGGAGGAGGAATCCACTGTCAGAACCTTCCAAATTAATTCAGGAAATATCCTGGCACTCCTCTGCTGCTGTGCTTCAGGAACGTTCTTCAAGTTGAGGAAATTTTCTTATCCCAGGCTCTACAACAGGCATCCAGGACTGGTAACATTTGAGAAATCTGCCTATAGAAGCTTTTCATCCACAGTAATGAGGCAAACTAAGGTAACAGCAGAACAATCTCTCCATGACAGTATATTTGGATTTCTAAGAATCTGATGGGCTAAACTAGATGGCAGATGTATCACATTTCACCACTTACCTGTACTTTTCCAGTCACTGCATTACTATAATAAACGCTAATACCACTGCTGATACACATTCATTTTCTCTTAAGTCCTTAGCATGTTGGCCCATGAGAGTAAACCTCTCTGTGTTTTAAATCATTTTAGGTTTGCCTTCTCGTACTGGAGCATCCTCAGATGGCCCAGCCTTCTCGAAGGTTCTTTGTAATTTTCCCAGTTGGAAATGGCTGTGCATTTTAGACTAATGGCTGTCTTGAAAGCTTAGTGGATGGGGAAAGAAAGCTGTCTGGGCATACACACTGACTACAATTAGTTATTCACAGAGTATATTTTGATTGCAGAACATTTTATATTTTATGTTCATTAAAGAAGAAGCTTTGCTTATGTTTTTCCCATGTACCCATAGACAAATCCGTAAAAAGTGAAGTTATTTTCTAATAATATCTAATTGCTACAGAAGTACCAATGAATTTACTTCTAAAAGAGTAGTCTTGATCCATAGCTGTAGAATGTTCTTAATATTAACAAGGAAAAATTGTTCTTATGAAACCTTTCATTTGTCTGATATGAGGTGGAAGACTATCACACTGACACAAAAGAAAACTGAAGATGTTCTTCAGGGAAATGTTCAGAATTAAGATAAAGCAATGATCAGAATCATTTTTTAGTTCAAGTGAAAAGTCAAGTTAACCATAGGAAGGGAAATAGCAGGAGCTGCCAGAAACTGCTAATATTCTGAAGTTTATGGATAATCCTCTAATGACCCTTGTAAGTATAAAGGTAATAAAAAAAGAAACTTTAATACAAAACAAAAATGAGAGTTAACCCAGAGATTCAAAGGAATAGTCACTAAAGGGGTTCTGAATCTATACTGAGAAATTCCAAAAGATGCTGGATCTTCCTTTCAGATGTAGAAAGATCTAAAGGTCTTTAAGGCTGTATGATAAAACCTCTTTGTGAAGATGAAAGAAGTGTACTTTATATTACATTTTGGTTTGTACATGCATCATCATGGGCCATGCTGTGAAGCTGAGAGCCCTCTGAAACCCCACCACACTTTCAAATGACTGCTTCAAGTTTTAATGAACTGGGTGGACTTTCAAAATTTGTTTATTATCCATTTGCCTCAAATAACTTGGGACTAACAAATCACAACCCAAGCTTGCAGACTTTTTATCTATCACCAGCACTAGCCCAGGGGAAGCAAGAGAATGTCTTTGAACAAGGATTGATAAGATGTCTATTGACTGAGGATAAAGCCGAGCCATGCTGAGAAAGCAAAGCAGTTCATGGTGATTTCGTACAGCTCGTGTCTGATTGGCGAAAAGGCGCTTCTGAAACATTCTAAAATTAAATCTGTCTCAGTGGCATAGATGGATGCAAAGTACCATTAAACACAAGATCCAGGCAAAGCAATGTACCCCCATAATGGTTTCTATAAAAGAAAGCACAGAGTAAATACATGAATGCTTCGCCTTAGGTCAAAATTATTCTGCCTCCAAGCCCTGGATTTTGATGATAAGTAATGTAACAAGATTGGACTGGGATCACCAAGTTGTTTTCACTCAACATTTTTGCTCTCGAGTACTCATGCACTCTACTGCTACAAAGCTCTGGCAACTTTAGTATTTACTTTATTGAATACAAGTTTCCAGACACATACTGTTGCCATTTACATACTTAAATTTTATTTTCACTGGTGCTGGCAAACAGAAAGAGGCCAAGTGTTATTTTTGCTTTTAGGATATGATCAGCAGTAGAAGACAAAAGATAAGTTGAAAAAATGTGGCATTCCGGAGATGCTCTGGAGCTAGAAMACTTATGACTTCCTGACTTCAGGCTGTCAGTAACCCATTAACTAAGAGAAAACTGAGTCTGACACAGACATGAGAAAGACTTAACTTCAGGGACTGTCACATTTAAAATTGTAACTTATTTAATTTCTGGGAACAAAGAAAGCCCAAAGGAACAAAGCCCTGAGAGTGGTCACCGATGTACCCGCGGAAAATAGGTGTTGAGGCCTAAAAGAGGCATTTTAACATTTTTTCAAAGATAAAATAATGCATCAAAGACTTTTAAAAAAGTCTAATAAGGTATGCTGGAAAAATCAAATGAGATGTTAAGATGCATGCATATTTTCTTGTAGAAAAATCCCCTAAATCTATTTTCTCTAATGACTTTGTCCTACTTCTTCAGGGTTGGTGCCGCAGTACTGTCAGCAACCCCRATGCTGAAGAAGGAGGGGAAGACTAAGCACAGGCTGTGCCTGCTTTTTTCCTGACGTGGGCACTGAAGAACATGCTGCACTGGACAAGGCTACCTGGAACTCCAGTCCCCTCAACTCTGGGGGCTTGAGCACAACAAATCTTGCTGTGTACTTGACACTGACTCCCATGTCCAGCTTGGGTTTCACTAAAGGGATGGTGAGAAGGAGAATGAAAAACAGCTTCAGCCATTTGCCAGTTTTAAAAATAAAAAAATAAAACAAATGAGACAGGTGGGAGTAAGCAAGCCAAGTCACTCCCCATTCTGGCCTTTTATTGCTAGGTTTATTGCCTTGGTATTTCATGAAATGCTTTTGAAAGTGGTGTACTTCAAAGTATAGCAAAATAAAAATGCTAATCAATAGTCTTTCTATAGGAGCAACTACCTTATGCCAATTAAAGTGCCTTAGAGAAAAAGAGACTTCTAAAAACCAATTTTATATCTTACAGTGGGTTTCGAGGTGGGAGAGGGGCTGAAATCCAATTTCCCCTAAGGGAAGATTAGCCAAACACGATTTAACAGCAAGGTCTGCATGTAAAAGGATGCGGCTAATACGCCTGTCTAGCTGCCATGTTGTAAGCCAAGCTAACGGCATTATAGAATCTATTAGGGCGTCACACACAAATGTTACGGTTTGATCAATTCCCACTGCTGGCAGTGGTTTTTTAGTTTTGAAAGCTGAAAAAAAAAAATCCTTACATGAAATAACATGCCATTGCAATGTTTGACTGCCTGCTTCTGTTGCACTTAAAACTACCGAGGAGGAATGTTTGGAGAATCCTGGCTACTAAAATGAACTACAAAATCTACTATTACATACTATGTGAAAATGCAATATATTTTGCAAGCACAGTGACAGTTTACTAGATGCCTCATAAAAACGAAGCCATGAGACAGTGTCTGTGACGAACAGTCCGTAACCAATACCCCGCTAAGGATGCAACAAGTGAAGGTTGTATAAAAACTGGCTTTAGTTTATGGAAAAGAGAAGGAATGGAAAAACTGGATGTGTAAAGTATACAAAATTGTGTACAGTATAAGTCTGTAAAAATAAGCTAAGCTTAGTCTGCTATGTGGTTAATTCACAGAAATGATGGCGGTCAGTGTACGCTCATTTATTTAATTTGGGCAAAGAGCCAGAATTTGAAGTTAAAGGTTCAGCTTCTCTACTGGCAGATRATATTACAGAGGATGTTGTCCATCTGACACTGTCCGTATGTGGGCCGAAGGAACAGCATGCTGTCGTTCCCAGTCCTAATGAATCAGGAAGATTTGATGGAAAGCGTCATAGAGACCCTATGAAGTAAGGGGTAATAAGCAGAATTTGCAACAAAACAAAAAATAAACCATTTTAAGAGTGAGTATGGGAGAAAAGCAAAAAAAACCTCCCAATGAAACAACCTGTAAAAACATGCATTGAGAGGAAGGAAGACTGTGCATTTACTTGGAACTCATGAATAGTAGTTTGTAAGCATGAGTTCCCTGAGGATACATCTGTATTAGTAATTTCAACATTGCCAGGGAATACCTTTCTGCACCAGAGCTCAGTTGTCTCTGCTACTAAGTTGTAACTCATATGGTTTTGGTCTGGGCCAAATAACATTCTCCCAGCAGGACAGGGACCTTTCCCAATAGACTATTCTCACCGAGGCAYCCTCTCTTGGCGAGTAGGTCAGTTTAACAAGAAGAAGGATGCAGGCTGTTCTGTGCCTGCTGGATCTCTGTACCAGGGACCCATCTCATATGTACTTAATTGATTAGTGTAGATGTGATCTGAGGGGTTTAATTCACCCAACATATCGAGATAGTACTGACTTCAGCATCAAACACACCAGCTTCTCATATGGGAACATATAGGATGTCTAACGGGCTTGCACGCACACCAGAAGAGAGTGCCTATTAGATTTGTGTTCTGGATAGGAGACCCAAGAAAAAAAATATTCCCAGCATTCTTTTCATTTCTCTAAGAATCTGATTTGCCAACAGAGAGCACATGGGTCCTGGAGGGCAAACTGTGCACAATTCAGACAGCAGCCAAAGGGAAACTTTCAAAGAAGAGATTTAAAGTAGCTCTGTGACTAGTTGAAAGTTACGCTTTTCCCCACCTAATCTTAATTTTAAGGAACTGTTCAAAAATTTAGACTCATAGAACCACAGAATAATTTAGGTTGGAAGGGACCTCTGAACTGTTCAAATAACTTCTAACAGAAATACAGAAGCCCAAGCCTTGCATTTTGGAAGAAGAACTTGAAATCCGAAGTAACCATAAACCACCTCTGGGTAAGATGAATGAGGAAACGGAGACCGGCAAGGCAGTCTGCAAGAAGTACCAGGCTTGTAACTCAGCATCCAAATGTCACATCCCTATCCCAAGCTAGTTGCTAAAGTTTGCTTTACAATCAACAGAAAAGATGGCCAGCCCTCTAGCAATGCCTCTTTCTCCATTGATGATAGATGGAGACCAGTTGGTGAGCTATTCAAGAGCTAACAGTATATGTGGAAAAGCTAGGACCAGCACTTAGAAACAGATTCAAGGACCTAATCATAATTTTCCCTGCTGTAGCTGAAGTAGTTGAAGTCTCACGTAACAGTGTGGGTCCTGGCTCCGCAAATGCTTTTGACCAGGTATGGCAATTTAGGAAGGATACAGTCCCACTGACTTTAGTGAAAAGTGCTATTCCTGGCTGCAAGACCAGGGAGGCACTCATAAATCACAGACTGCTTGGTGCAGCGACCTTTTACTTTTTCTTTTCTTGTTATGAATGTTATCTGTAAAGTATTTGGATGTAAGTAAAAATAAAGTAACAACAGTATAACGGAGCAGCTGTACAAAATAAACCAAGGTAACTTGCAGGCAAGGTGTAAAAGTTGGTAGAAGCTGCAATTCTGATGGCCCTGCTAGGGATAATTATATTGAAGTTTGTCTGAGTGGCTTCATAAAGAAGGTCCTAAAATACCCTGGTTTACTGAAGTCCTTGTTCCTTTCCTTATACCTGGCTCGATATATAAAGTTGTAATTCAACTCTTTTTGATGTTGTAATTCAACTCTTTTTGATGTTGTTCATGGGGTTTCTGAGATTATTATGCTGGAGAAAATGGAAAACATTGCAAATATCAGAATTAGAAGCCAGCTGTTTTACAATTTTGCAGGCCAGCATCCAAGATATCAAAAGATTAAAAACTACGTATTTTTAAAAAGTCTTCTCTAAGSCAAACTTGGGAGAAAGATAGCAAAAAGCCATTCTGACCAACTGGGAAGTATTTTACATGTTCTGGAAATCAAGCTGATGAATCAAGCTTGMAAAAGCAAACAAACCTCAACTGGGTTTATTTAAGCTTCCAAGCAGACAGACACATGCAGGCGCATCCGACTTTGGAGGAACAACAAACCAGAGATTACTACTATTTGCATATGGCAGTGCCTCGAGGTTCAGTTAAGGATCAGACGCCCACTGTGGGAACTGCTGTCAGGACACACGGTAGGAAGGTGGTCCCTTCCTCCCAACATTTGTGATTTATTGGCCCAAACTTGCAGCAGACGCTGAGGCTGTGAACAGAGAGCACGACGCCTGCTCAGCACTGCCTGTTCCTGGGCCTGGGTTACGCTCAACAGCAAGGTCAAGACATAGGGAATGAGGTAAAGGTAAAGTGAGATGGTTGCTGTATATTAAGCCGAGGAATCTTTATTTCCATCTAAGTTTAGTCCTTGAAACGGAAAGGAACACCCTTCTCTTGAGCTCTGGATGCTATCTTGATTGTAGGGCCAAGAGACGGTTAGTGAAACCTTGTATGGATAGCTGGAGACAGAAGGGATCTGTGCGGTATTATGATGCTCCTGTCACCTGCAGATCCTCTGTGTTAAACCGAACCCTAAGCCACCTTTACGACCATGCCCACTATTCCCTCTCCTTGCATGCTGTTTCACACCTAGTCTGTTTTTCTCTCTTTCCCAGCTTCCTTTTTTGTCTCCTGTCTAATTGATTCCAAGCTTGACCAGCTTTGGAATTAATTTAACTGCATGATATCATCACCACAACAGGCTCAGACAGCTTGAGCTGCCGCAGCCCAGTGTGAAGGAGAAGGGGTGGGAGGAGAGGAGAGCGTGCTGCCCAGATGTCCTCCCAGAACGGAGAGGTAAGCCAGGGCCAGAGGCTGTGGCATACCTGTGTGCCGTAAGTCTCTGCCTTGTGGATGTGTGCAGCATGCAGATAAAGCGAAACAGGAGTTTCTCTCTTCCTCCCCGTTCTTTCCTCTTGCCTTCTTTTGTTGTGTTTGTCTGAAGAATAGGAATAATCTTCCAATCTGTAGCTGAGCCTCCTCAACCTCACATTGTTCCCTTTCTCTGCGACGACGTCTGGCACCACCTGAAAGGTGGCTAAGCAAAGGGTTTTGCTTTTTTATTCTTTTTTAACAGTCCTCCAGCTAAAGCAAAGGAACACTCAGACTCTTCAATAAAGGGGCCATGTAAATGCCTGGGTGAAATTAAAGTACTGCAGATTATCAGAATGAAAAGTATTATCTTTCAGGTTGTCCTTCCTTTTGCTTTACTTGCTGATCTCAGAAGATTAGAGAAGGTTGAATGTCCTTTTCAAACTCCATCTGTGCTAAAGCTGTATTGCTTCATATTTAAGCTTTTCACAGCATTTTTGCTATTAAAAGTGCTACAAAGAATCAAGGACAACAAACCTCAGAAACTACACATGACTTGCAGTGGGAGGCAGGGCCCTCGCATGCTACTCCAAAACATTCCAGAAGTGACACTCATTAATACAGTCACTGCCAACCAAATGTCCGGCATTATCTGAGGCTGATGTAGCATGCAACTGTAGGTGCAGTCACGGACAAGAGAGAAAACAGAGGGTGTAAAAGCCTCCGATTCCTGATTGCCCCAGGGCCCATTTCACCAAGAAGAATTTTCATTCCGGCTAGATTCCTGTCTCCCTCTTTCCCTTTCCAGTTGGATGTGGCATTCTCCATTTCCTATATTTAACCACTGCTGCCCGGCAGCTGCTGCCTTTCCCCCAGGAGCCGGTCAGCTGCGTGAATTCTAAGAAAAGTGTTTAGAGCCCAACAGGTGCTGGATCTCGCCGACTTGCATCCTTCGCTGCCAAATGGCTGCAGGCTGTTACCCGGCTCTCTAGTACAGATGCTTGCAGAGCTACTTTGATTTACAATTCTCTCGAGCCGGCTTCAGTTTACGTAGGCAACTCAACAAAACCGAACGAATTCCCAGGTACGCAAACAGAAAACTCTGAGGACGTAAGCTGCTGGTGATGCCCTTGAGTTTTCTTCCTGTCTTCCTTTGGCACAGTACAGCTATGACTTTCCATCTTTCACTACAGGTCATAAATTTCAGAGAGGGAGTACTCTGTGGCCCCTGGTATGTATTGGCACGAAAGGCAAGGGAGCCTTGGACCCTCCTAAACTAGATGTTTCGCACATAGTTACCTGTGATTGCAGAAGATTGGATACAATGACCCAGGAGGCCCCTTCTAGCCTTGCATTTCTAAAACTCACTGCAATCCAAACAAATAAGTAAGAATTTGCAATCTTGCAGCTTCCTCCAAAAGAAAAAAAAAATGGTTTGTGTACCCTCCCTCTCCTATTCTTTCTGTTTTGACTGGATCCCTATTTATACACCTAGCAGTTTAATATACATAYGGTCTTTTAATGAAGACTTCTGTCCTTCAGCTGATTTCCAGCATCTGCATGATGTTTCCCACAGTGCCACCAGCTGCTTCCCCAGCTGCTTAAAAGCATACATATTTGGGACCACCATGGCTATGGTCCTCCCTGCCATTTCCAGGATTCACCACAGGAAGGCAGTGGCTCTGAGTATCTGAGATGCTATCTTGGTTTCTGAGATGTTACATAAGGATGAAAAAAACCAATGTCTGTATATAAGGGTCATTTGTATGAAGGTAGGTGAATCAGCATGCGTGGTTCAGAAGAAACTGAGGCCAGATAGAGGCAGTTTCACAAGGGATTCCTGGAAGTCAAGCTAGGGAAAAGCAATTTCAAGTAAGATGAAATATTTTTTCATTCTTAAACAAGTTAACAATAAAGCATAGCCGTAGGAAGGTGTATGTTTGAACAATTTGGAGCAGGCAAGATTCTCAGTGCAAATCAGTGAAGGTTCACTGCTTTCATTACATCGCTGATGGTTTACACCAACTGAAGAGCTGCCCACTGTGCATAATTTCTCTGGACCGGGGTGGAAAAGCCATTAGGTTACATGCTCTTTTAATTGCTAATGAAACTGCAATCAAGACTACTTCCAACTGGACTTTAAAATTATCCACTTCCTTTTTAAAATCATCAAGGAGCTAGACTCTCTTCTAACACCACTGAAGAAACTTTTTATAGCACCAGTAGGTTAGTCTCAACAGATAGTACACTGCCAGCCACAGCAAAGATTTAACATTGGAGAAATGCTAATAGGTCTATAATTCTTTGAGTTAAAAGTCTACCATCCTTTAATAAGAAGGTGATGTTATTGTACATACTGACTGCAGCTCCTTCTGCATTGCAATAGATAGCTACTGTACTTAAAGTGGACATTAATGCTAATTTACAATGAAATGCTGGCTGAATTACGTATCACATCCCCATGAGACTATAATGAACTCCCCATAATTAATGTTATTAATCATGGGCCTAGCGCAGGGGGCACATATCATGCATTTCATGTCAAAGGTTCTTATTAATAAACATTTCCATTTTCCCAGCTGATGAGAGCTAACAGCCTGCCAGAACTCTTCCTATCATTCAAACCTGTCCCAGCTTTATAACCCATAATAGAGCTCAGCTCTGTGCAGGTATCTCTTCTCTCCAACATGGGGTGGTCAGCACTTTTCAGGAGTCACTAGGCAACCTGCATGACATATCAAAGCTCTGTTTTCACCGAAACAATTCTACAATAAATCTGCATGGGGTCAGCAGGGCCCGAGAAGTGACCCCTACAACCCCACGCGGCGAGACATGAAACACTGAAGATCTGGCTCAAACGCTGTAGAAAAAGGAAGTTCAAAACTGAGGTTCTACTTTGATTTTAACTCTCGCTGATACGCATGGGTCTGTGCAGTAAGTCAGTGGCCCAAAACTATCATATCATCATGGCTATGCTCATTTCTGAGATCCAGTTTTTCTGCAACAGATAATTTTTAAGCTGCTACTATCGAAATCTTTCAATGCCAAGAACTGAACAAACTCCAGATCCTTTTCTCCAAGCTGCCTATAGTTTCCATCAGAGGTTAACAATATTTTTCATGTAAAGCTTTTTGTACTTTATCCTTCCCTGCCTTCCTCATTTTACTTTTTAATGGTGATGTGATGTTAAATAATAAAAATGTCACTAAATTCCCTGTTCTTTTATGAAAAATCATAGTAACCTCTGCTGAAGATAGCTCTACACTCCACATCATTGACAAGATAATGGTTTCATTAATGTGTACTTTGGGACCCTACACTTATATATCTGTGGCATGGCTCCTCTGGAGCTGCTATGGTCTGTGTCAATGCCTGCTTGAGGAGCTGGGAATCTGTGGAATCCAGAACAGCTCTGTGCATCAAGACTTTTCCTTATATAAATATTTCATTTACAAGACTATTTTTTTTTTCCCCAAAGTTATTATTCCAATACAATTCCTAGTCTGGACACAATTATACCAGCTTACAGGTGTGATCACACTATCACTCTTAATTTTTCTTCTTTACTCCTTACAGAATAAGTTATTCTAAGCATCTTTATAACAGTGCAATTGCATCTACAGTAAGGAGCTGTGCTCTTCTCACTACACAAATAAAGTTAATCCAAAACTTCTAGAAGACAAGTCCTAACAGCCCCTCTAAGCACTTGAATGCCAGGGATGGAAGGAGTGTGGTTTTTTCAGTGCACAGACTGGGAAAGATCATCCAAGCTCTTACCTGAGCTGCAATAGGCAAACAAACAAACAATTTCATTTCTGAGCCCTTTTTTGTGCCTGCTATCCATCTTTAAGATGCTATTTTTTCAGCAGCTGAGAAAGGCTGTCTGGCTCTGCTTCCCAATCCTGGTTTTAAATGAAGAGGGGCCCACTGCCGAGAAACAGGAGAGCTCTGATCTCATGCCTGCTCTATCTGAGGAATCTGCGACGGCTGTTAACTGCTGGGACTCCTGCATCAGTGCTGAAAATGATCTGGCAGGATAAAAAAGCAGGGCTACAGCGCAGTCAGGACCAAGGAAGTACAGTCAGTTAGGCTCAGAATTCATCTCAGGCATGCATTCTCTCACAGTGTTAAAAATGGCAGCAACCCAACGCATGGCGAGCTAAACTGTCCCCATAAGGACCCATTGCTGACAACTGCTGTCACCCTCGTATAGCGCAAACCTCCTGGCCAGCACTTGCTTGCCTGTTGCTGCTGACCAACGCAGTTTGCTTACAAGTTTTTGGGGGTATTTGCAGCGTTTCAAGCATTCAGACTGATCGTTTTCTCTACTCTCTGACATCCTTCCAAAAAGCCAAACTGGAGAATAACCTAAAATCTGCCAGAATATACACAGAGTTTTCTAATCTGTCCTACATCTCCCAAAATGCCTCACTGAAATGAAAACCTGTTTATAAGAAGAAAAAAAAAAGAAATCCAAATGTTGGCAAAGGAAAGTGTGAGAAAAGGGAGGGAGAGAGAGAAGTGGGTGAAGACAAGTTGTCTCTTAAAAAGTACAACTGTTATTCTCTTTTCCTTCCTTCCTTCCTTTATCCTGTCCTGTGGGCATGGGGGCTGATTAGCATGACTCGTACATGCCTGCCATTGTATTACACAGAATTTATTACACACAAGTCTTTGTTGAGAATTCTGCCTGTGTGGGAAGTTGCTGAATAAAAAAAATACTGATGAAAGTCACAACTTTCAAAGTCTAACTTTTCCTGCTTTACTAGGAGCTAGCACCAGCTGTACAAGTCAATGAAAATTAACCTTCCCCCCTACCCCTTGAATATCCAGTAAAYTCAGATTTGATCCGGATGTTCTGATTTCCACGCAGCTAAAATGCAATCAAATGCTTGATTTTGGGGGATAGATTTGCTTAAATTGTATTAATTCACAAGGATAAACACAATTAGTAGAGCTCATTAGCTTGCAAAATGTAATTTATTTTCTTGAATATACCCATTTCCTTGGATGAAGAGCTCCATTAGCTTTATTATATTTGCAAAGCTTATATAAAAATCCAAACCATAGCAACAAAGAGAAAATTGTTACTACACAGTCACAGCAGTCACTTTTCCATGTTAAATAAGTTTGGCATTTATTTATATTTAAATGAGAATATCTACCACTATCAAGACCAGGATATGGGGCAAGTACTTATACAGGATATAATTAAAACTAATTCAAGCAACAAATGTGGCCTGAAATTAAAATACCCCCCCAACTTCTTTAACTGAAAAACGATTCAGTGTTCTCCCTCAAAAACCCTGTTTATAATCGCTTAATTATCATAACCAGCAATAGTAAAGGGACTCTAGCCGTTTAGTCTCATAAGATGGGTCTGCATTCAGGCACGTCTGGTTTGCTTAGTTAGTGCTGTGCTTTAATTTCACTGTAATATAAAGGCTAGAGAGTGGAGAAAATGAATACATGGCAAAGTACCTGTCATTACTTGTGTCATATCACCGAGGTATTCCACATGCACAATATGAAAGCGGCCGGTGCAATTTTCATACTGTTATCATTTTTTATATTATACTGTCTAAAAGCAGTGACACACAAAAGAAATGCTTTTATCATTTTCAATGCGGGGATGATACTAATTACATCATCTGTCATCATTATACAGCTAAACAAAACTTTTCTTTCATAGAAAACTGCCATTTAGCAAATTAACGGGTAATGACCCATAATATACAGAAGATTGAAATTTGGGAATTACATTCACGTTAGTTTGTTTTCTGCTTTCCCCTCAATTTTACTCCCTGATACATGACGAAAAGGAAGAGAGATGGAGAATTTCTCCAACTATCTAATTTGCCAATAGCCCTACTGTCCCTTTGGAAATTGGTGCAGGATCATCTCTGTCCATATCAATGCATAGTTTGGTTCTACTTAATGATACAGACTGTCTGCCAAGCCAGTAAAAGCCAGATGTTAGCATACTGATGCACAAAAAAACTGGCGCTGGGGCCAGATTTTCAAAATTAGACATGAAACAATGAGCCTACATTTGCTTGCAAATAACSGATGGATGCTTGGAAACCAGGTACTGGAATGTGTGTTGCCTCCTAAAGCCTGACCAGGTCACATAAAATGATGGCACATAGGAGGTACCTGAGATGTTCCAACAAGGAACCCAGCAGTAAGGCCAGGTCGGGTAAACACCCCTCCCAGGGCCCTCCTGCTGCCTGGACATTATTTCATGCCTGGTATAACGCTGCAATTGTGGGAAACGTTCAAGTGCCACTATTGAAAGAGAGATCTGTAGGGATTGCAAGAGGCACAAACCATTGTGGATGAGCCCTTTGCTCAAACTCACATGCTTCTGGGAAAGAAGAAGAATAAAAAGACTTCATTTTTCATTGTATCTGACCATGCTATGCTCCTCAACAAAGAAGCAGAAATAAAATGTAGGATAGCAGGTGGGTAATAGTACAGATTTTAGGGGTGATGTACTTAACTACCGAGACAATGTAGCAAATCCATCTAAATCCAGAAAAGTATATTTTAGCCAGATCTTTGCTCAATCTGAACTTCTGTGGCCCAGATCAGCTACTTCCTTTCATCATCCACTGACTACAATGTGAGGAAAATTAAAAGGGAAATTCCAGGATGAATTAAGAATAAAAATAATGGCAAAGACCAGTGAATTTGCTATGAATTAGCCATGTCAGTGGAAGTTTCAGTCATCAGTAGGTGCTTCAGATACCTAGTAAGAGCAATTGAACATTTGGCCTTTAATACCCATCGTCCACATCAGGGTGTTTCGGACTTTTCTCTTGCCCGTAAAATGATTTCCTGACTTAAGTGAAATTCTGAACTGAATGTATCTGTAAAGTAAGGAGGAGTTCTCAGTTCCAATTTATCATTGTTAAAGTGGATTAAAGGATTTTTTATTAGTAACACTTAGAGCTCACTTGTTCATGTACCTGGAGACTTCTACCAGAGGAAACCTTCCCCAGCAGACAGCCTGGCCAAATCAAAAGCTGAAAATGAGCGCGTGATGAGCACATTACACAGGCTGATGAGGACCGTGATGAGCTGGGAATTAGTGAGGAAACCTTTGAGAAAAGACCAAGCACTGGTGGAAACAGCGTACATGGCACTCTTTTTTTCTGAGTCACTGCTGAACCAAAAAGCTCAAGTATCCTGCGGGACACCGCACTACTGCAAGTGATGTGTCCTGAATGAGGTATGTAAGCCTCTCTCTTAATCTTAACCCTCTTAGTAGGCCTTAATATATTAAACAGTATAAGCCAGCACTGGAAATTATGTGAGAGAACAGTGTAAGTAGCAGTTTAACAAACCATGAATCAAAACTGTTGACAATATATGCCCAAATTAGCTTTAGTTATGCTAATGAAAATGATGCCTGGTAAAACATTGGATGTATGACATTCAGAAGTAGCTTTCCATGGGCAGATGAGGAAAGCCAGCTTGATCACAAACAGGGACTAGATGTGTTTGCTTACCCCACCTAGATCAACATGTTTCAGTGTTAACGCAAAATATTGTATTAATTTTAGGTAATTTTAAACCAATAATATCAAAATACCCTCTTAATACAATGACAGTAAAATAATACAAGGGTTGTACTTTGTTATCTTGTACTCCTGACAGTGAAGCTCTGTTCACGCTGAGGTGTCCATCTGCTGAGACTCTTGACCCTATTCCTGAAACTTAGGATGGGATTCAGGTTATGATAAGATATTTAAATTCAAGTGTATTCAAGTTGGTTAGGTGTATAAGCGCCTATAACATCTATGGAAACCTAATCAGTGCAGTCAACAGAGCCAGGAGTGATTCAACTGGGCAACCACAGGAACTCAATGCAGTCGCTGACACACTGGTCCCTGATGCCCTTTGACACGTTCTGGGATAGCCAAGACCCCTACAAATAGCCAGCACCTATGGAAGAGCTGTGCCCTGCCACTACCAAGAGACCACATAAGATGTACTACGGCCCTAGGATAAACATGGTCCTAGCTGCCTGTGTTTAAACGACTGAGTGACATGCTTACTTTCTAAATTTAGGTAAGTCAGTCAGGGAAGAAATCTTACCTAACAGACTTGACTGCTGGTTAGGGTTCTTTAAAATAAGACTTCAGTTTTGAATATAAATGATTCTTCTTTCTCATTTACTAACCACATAATAACATTCAAAGATGTCATCATGTCTTTTCATTATCACGATGTCTTTTTTTACATATTCTGTTGTGCATTTAAGATTTTAAGTAAAAGTCTCTTCATCTGTTTTTGGGAGGTAGGTTCAAGGTTCAAGGTAGGTTCCTTGAACTCTCCTGGTTCTGAGTTCATGGCTGACAGACAACTACCAACACAGCCAAACACGATCTAATTTTATTTCCCTCCAAACTTGAAATATTAATTTCAGTGTCTTGGCATAGTTCCAGACTTCGTAATTATAATCTAGATCCATACTGGGTAATTATAAATTATACCCTTAAAACCACCTCTCTCATTTCATTTGGATGCAATATGGCTACCCCTTTTTCTGTCATAAACGCACAGTGTGGTCCCACCCTACTCCAGGGCTGGCCACCTCCCACTGCAGTGTGAAACTATCTCAAAAACCCAACATTGCTCTCAGTGCGTTGAAAGGGGTAGGAACCAGCCAATGTTACTAACTCAATAAATGCAAAAGGACTTTGTATTTTTGAAATAGGCTCTTTCTCTTAACTGTCTATTAAAACATATTTTGATATTTAGAATTTGTCTTCTAAATATGTTAACACATTATTTCCACACACCTTCAGTGCATAAATAGCCCTTCTTTACTTTCTTTAAAACACAAAAAGAAGTCTCAGTCTCAGGAAATAGCAAATCTCACTGAACTACTGAATCTAACATCCAAGAATTTGGACAAAAATATATGCTAAAATAATTTCCTGGCTTTAGTAAAATTCATGATTGAGTTTACCCTTAAAGCCAAGAGGTGTTCTCAGCACCACTTTATCTCTGTGGAAGTGAATTAAAGCATCCCTGACTGATAACACCTAGATTCACTGCACATGGTTTGCCTATATGGCAGTTTTGAGAGAAAGAAAGAAAAACAAAAAGTAAAGAAGTAAAGTCATGATGGGGTATCCAAAGGCATAAGGGGCACTTCCAGGGAAGGGCTGTGGAACTCATTTAAGCTCTCACAGAAGAAAATCTTACTGGTGGGGGGCTTTAACAGATTGACTGTTCTTGTAATGTACTCGATTTCTAGTCATGAGCAGATTTGACTGTCCTTGGATAGCTGATCCTTGGACAGGATGTCAAATTTGCTTTCACCATTCTAGGAAGTAAAATACGTGAAGAACCATGTTATTCTGGAGCTGAAGGAACATGAGCCCCTGTTCTTGCTACATTTATACAAATGAAAGAGAGCTTCCTGTATTTCTTTAGAGTGCAAGGATTCTCTACATACTGATGGTTAAGTATCTGCATCTGTCTAAACCTGAAATCACTTGACTGATTCCTGCTGGAGGTACCTGCTATCCATCTAGCAGAAGTTCTTCTGAAATGCTCCTGAAAAGTGCTTTTCTATTTGGATGCTCAATACGGCTTCCAAATCAGAGCTCTAACCATCCTACAGAAGTATAAAAAAAACCTCAAATAAATGCGCTGTTCATAAAACAGCAGTTTGGCCATGATAGGAGTATATCTAGCAGAAAAACATCTAAACCCCAGAAAATTCAGCCATCTAGAAAAGTCACATCTGTAACAAAGTCCGCACAGCATGCAGGAAAAGGCAAAGAGCAGAATCTCCTATTTCCTAGGTTACAGACAATAGGGATCTACTAGCACTGCTCCTCCATCTGTTTTCCACAGGATGGTAGTGTTTTGTGCAAAATGATCCTTGTTTCAAAGAACATCCACAGCTTGGGGATGCAAGGAACATTTTCCTCTTCATTCACAAGGAAAAGGTCATGCAGAGGAGCTGGGCTTGATGTTGGATTTGGATTCTCTATAAATCAGTCAGACTGAACAGGAGTGTCAGCCCACATTTCTCTTAAGAACTCTTCCATTTTAGCCAATTTTGTCTTTTTCCTACCATCTTCCTTATCCTCACCCAAATACTTCAGTGTGCAGACTGATGGACAAAACACATTTTGTCTTCCTCTGAAACATCAGAGGGATCATGAATAAAAACATAATGTTCTCTTTAATCCTACATTCTTGGGGTTTTTTGATGTTGCAATGCCAATAAGCATTGTGCAAAATATAATGTATGAAGTCTTTAGGCAAACCCTCCAATCTGTTTTAGCTCCTTGGAAAGTATTATGCACTCACACTGTGCAGACTTGACTAAGTATCTTGGCACCTTGTCTAGTCAAATGCTTCTGACTTAATTATCGGTACACATAGGTGTATGTATGTATTACTGTCTATACTCCTGGTCAAACACTTATCTTGAACCTCCTGATTTTGTCAGCAGCCCAAGGATTTTTCCAGTTCAGTAGTAAGCACGTACAACACTACATGCTGTAATTTTCTGAATTTAGTATGACAAAACTTCATGCTGCTTTTACTTGCACATCTAGATGATGGCAGTTTTGTCTATGAGTAATCATTCCTGAAAGCTTATGTACCTCCTTCCTAGTGATGATTTAATCACCTTATGATACTTTCCGGAATATCTAGTCTGGGAATCTAATGTAATGATTTGTAAATATTAAGATGGAAGTATATACAAACACCTTGTTACCCTCACTTGGTACAACTAGAAACCTGAATATACATATAACACAAAACAGACTGAACGCAAGAAGCTTAACCATCCTACTGTGCGGAAAGAACTTAGTAGCATATCTTTGTGACAATGTACAGGAACACAATATACAGAAACAAGTATGTCCATTGCTAGGAAGAATTTTCTTGCATGCACCATTCAAATTGTTGCCCAAATTATTTCTTACTTAAACAATGAAAGAAAAACTAAAGAAAAGAAAGCATTACTACAAATGCTCATGAACTTACAAAACACAAATCATTCCTCTTCTCATAGTATGTATCCTGTGAACACAGAAGACATCTGAAACAAGTAGATTTGTGGGACGTTACACCAAAACTAGTTTCCTGACAGTTATTCTTGCTTTTGCTTCAGCCAAAATCCTTGTATCTTTAGTCTTACAAAATATGCACATCAGTTATTTAAAGACAAACAGTTAATTTTTTAAACAAATTATGTCCATAAAAGCACTCTGAAGATGCAAGGTGTTATGTAATCCCATGTTATTATTATTATTGACTGCAGCTCAAAGCCCAGCCTTGCCGTGGGGCAGCRGAGCTTATCATCAGCAATCTCAAGGCACAGCAGGGTAAGAAAAGTCACTATTTGGAAATGTTTGTATTTCAGAAATCTGTTTAGATCTTTTTAATCTAACATGGGACAGAATCATTCTTGTTCTGAATACAACGAGACAGAAATGATTCTTCTTCGTTCAGAGTTCAGGCACTGCTCCATGGAGGACTGCCGATTACAAAAAAAAAACCATTTCCACTTCCTTGTAGGGAAACCAAAAACCATTTGCAATTTAATAAATCCACTTGTCTGGAGATCTCTGGAGATCACAGAATAGCCCATCTTGAGAACATTTAAGTGTATACACAAATGCACAGTCTGGGTCCTGATGGACCCAGCTTGTTCAGTTTGGACTGAGCGTGAAGTCCCCATTCTCTGCTGACTCTCTGTAGTAGCTGTAACTTGACTGTCCATTTTTTAAGTCATGACAGCAAAAGAAGTAGAATTATGCTGCTGTGAGGAGTGAGAAATCTTAGTGGGAAATTCAAGGAAAGGCCAAACTTGTGGAGAGAATTGAACGTTCAGGAAATGTAGCTCTAAGGTGGCTCCAGGCATATGAGGGCAGCGTGAAAGGGAACAGGTATGTTTCCCATTGCATCCGAAGGGTTGGATGCAGACAAGGGTTGCATCCAAATATGTGTCAGGAGTTGAACAAGTCAGAGGACCAAGGGAGGAGAAGGTCAGAGAAATCAGAAATTAAACATAAGGAGTTCTGAAAGRAGGAGACCCTGCAAGTGTTTTGGACAATTAATAACTTTCAGAACATCCAAATGCAGTTCCAGCTCTCTGCAAGGGGTTTTTGGATCAGCATTTGGATGGATGGATAGATAGCCTGCCTGGAAATCTGGGCTGTATTTATAAAGAGTTGCCACTTATGTATTCTGTGCCAAAAGGGAGCCTAGATTTTGGTTATCATCCAGCCCCTGAGAAATTTTGCACTTTGTGAGTATAGCGTTGTGTGGACGGGAAAGAAAATAGTAATTCAACAGAACTCTGCCGCCTCTCAGACTTATTCTGAATGCATTTAGTGTCCACTGTCATGGACAAAACCACATTTGTTAAGAAACTACGTTCTAAGCAAACCATGTCTTAAGACTTCAGGGTGGGAAGAAACTCAAGATGTCTTCAAATGTATCATTGTCTAATTACCTAAGTGGATCTGCAAGTGATAACATAATATCACATAACAGAGTAAAATCAAAGTTCTTCAGTTCTGTACTTTCAAGAACAGATGAACTACAGTTGCAAATCTGGTGCTTATTTAAAAAAACAGGTATAAAAAAAAGCAGCATGGAGCAGATGACTTTTAAGAGCAGTTTCAGGGAGTTTTAACACACTTTAGCAAACCCACACTTTTTTTTATAATAACCCTCATAAAATATTGGTAGTAGTGAGAGCCTCCTGCTCCAGCTGAAACTTGGAAATCTCAAGTCACTCACACGCTGAGAGCTGTCAATCAAAAGAGAATTTGATGACCTTCTTTATGCTGTACGTTTAGCAAGGCAATGTTCTAGGACTATTACAAGTCCTCTTTGACTCTTCAGTGCACTAAATCACTGTCTGTCATGACCTGACCGATAGTGGCATTAAAAGACAGGGCAGGAATTACTGAAAATACTCCACCTGGAACACAAAAAGGTGAAATGTATTTCAGTCTTACTCAAGGGATGGCTTAGATACCCTCATCAACTTTGCAATCCTGTTAAGATTATTGTAATGACAGAACACTCTAATTAATCTTGAAAAAGATTTGATTTTAGAGGACCTGTTCAAGCAGTTTGCTTTAAGTTCATTACTGCGCGTGAACATGCTAAAAYATGAGCCAGCAGTGTGCCCTGGCGGCAAAGGGAGCTAATGGTATCCTGGGCTGCATTAGACAAAGTATTGCCAGCAGGTTGAGGGAGGTGATCCTTCCCCTCTACTCAGCACTGGTGAGGCCACACCTRGAGTGCTGGGTCCAGTTCTGAGCTCCTCAGTACAAGAGAGACATGGACATACTGGAGAGTCCAGCAAAGGACCACAAAGATGATGAAGGGACTGGAGCACCCCTCCCTTGAGGAAAGGCTGATAGAGTGGGGACTGTTCAGCCTGGAGAAGAGAAGGCTCAGGGGGATCTCATCAACACACAGAAATAGCTGAAGGGAGGGTGCAAAGAGGATGAAGCCAGGCTCTTTTTGGTGGTGCCCAGTGACAGGACCAGAAGCAATGGGCACCAACTGAAATACAGAAGGTTCCCTCTGAACATCAGGAAACACGTTCTTACTGTGAGGGTGACTGAGCCCTTGCCCAGAGAGGTTGTGGAGTCTCCATCCTTGGAGATATTCAGAAGTCATCTGGACATGGTCCTGGGCAAACAGCTCTAGGTGGCCCTGCTTGAGCAGGGGACTGAACCAGACAACCTGCAGAGGTCCCTGCCAACCTCAACCATTCTGTGATTCTGTGAACTCTTATGCATAATTACCAAGTTGAGCTTACAAACGATCACTAGTCATCTGTATCTTGGTACTATTTAGGCTACCCCAGAAAATCAAGACTATCTTAAGGAAAACACAGTAAGAAGCATGTACAGTGCTAACAGACCTCCATGCTAATCTAATTCTCCTACAAGAAATAGGAGATAGAATGCACTATTGTAGACTTCCTTCCCCACAACTATATGCATACATATTCATATATATATGTATATACATGTACACACACACACTAAAATTTTATGTTTAATTTTATATCTGTAATTTTGTATATTCTATCTATTTATCTATCTACCTATCTGTATGTACGGAAACAAAAATAAGGGAGATTTGCCTAAGGTGACACAGGCCATGTATTCTGGTGCAAGGCAGAGAACTTAAAACAGGCTTTCTAGAGTCTTCCTCACACAATATCCTTTAATTAACGTTATTACAATTCCAAATGCTAGTTTGCACTTTGAATTTAAACACCTCCCACCCCACAGCATTCATGTCTAGAACTAGGTACACTCACAGAATTGCAGGTCAAGCTGAAATCCCTTTGAAAATTCAGCCTTTTGTGAAGAAAAAGTTGATGGTTATTGACAAAATGTTGTAGTCTACCTTGTTACTATTAATGATTAAGGAAAGTAAATATTGTCTGAGGTCTAATGAGAATTCCAATGCAATAAAGTCAAGTGTGAAAGGTGCAATCAATAAGTGAAGATGCAACAGTATTTGTTTGTAGTTTTGTTGTTGTTTAGTTCATGGTATTTGGTGATGCTTGAAAATGAAGTGTTAAGAAATTAGTGTTACAAGGATTAACATTCAGATTTTATTTCTGATATTGTTATGTTTCTACAGTCATGACATCCTGAACACTAATTAGCATCTGATTTCTTTTCCCACTAGTTAAGGACTGCAAACCAAAGAATTATAGAACAAAAATACTATTGAAACAAACATCAATATTATCCATGAACATCCACAGATTAAACCCCATGATGTCCATGGCTAATTTTGCACTGCAGGAGAAAGTACTGCAATGAAGAACTGCATTTTCCTCATTTTTTGTGTTAGCGACTATGCTTCAAAGTGTATCAAGTTTATGAAGAAAGTGTCTTTTCAAATGTATAACAGATCTCAGAGTCCAAGCTGGAACGTTTATGTCCTACATATGGCAGGCCTATGCACCAAGGGTTCAGGTTTGGATTTACCACAAGTCTTGGACATAAAGAAGCATACTGCCCTATGAAAAAGTCAAGGACTAAATCTCAGTTACTCAGTTATTTCTGCAAGGAAACCAATCTCTTCTAGTCCTTCATCAGAGTGATTAATTTCTCTTCGTTTGGGCTCAACTGGATTGGCACGCACATAGATGTTGGTCTCTGTCACTGTGCCATGGCACGGGATACCAGTACCTTGTGTCAGAAACTGAAGGGACGATTTCCATCCCTCTCTCTCCTCTGCAGGCACGTTGTGCAAGCGACAACTTRTGCTGACACATCGTGTAGCCTGAAGATACTGAAATTACATTTGAATATTATTTGCAACTCTGTATTTTCTGAAGAAGCCACATAAAAATTTGGCTATGCGAACTTCAGTGGATCTTCACTGAATATGTTCACAATGAACATCATGGTTCTGAACATTCTGCTTTATTAATTCTCCTGGCACTTAATCTTCAGGTTACGGAGCAAGACTTAGGACATGGATAGAAAACAAGGACTGATTCCGTTCTGAAATATTAGGTTACATGTCTGTGTTAAGGAGACATGGCTTTTGAAGTCAGCTAGGAGTATTTGGCATAAATCCTATCCAAAGGGCAATTACAGGCCAAACCAGACACCTCTCAAAACTGCTGTTGATTGTGTATGGTGAAGGACTCCATGCATTTCATAAGGCAGCTCTACAGTTCTCCACACATTGCTAAAAGCAATAATTACTTTGAAACATTATTTATGTCTCTCATAATGTGACTGCTTTATAAATTCACTAAGTAAATGGATCATATATTAACATATTATATTTAACATATTATGGAAGCAATAAAAAATCCCTTCACAGAATATAACCCATCCAGACCAAGAAGATTCTCTAATCCATGCAAAAAGTATTTTCTTACAAGTAGTTTCAATGGAATTAGGTGGGAATTAGCTGCAGCACCGTAAAGAGAATGACATATCTGTTTTATATCACGATTCTTGTTATCAAAATGTATTTTTTGCAGAGCCACAGAAATGACTCGACTCTCAGTCACGTAAGCGAGATCTCTTGACCTATTGCAAATGAGATGGCATACTTGCAGTGCCTTTAATTTTGGCAACTTATTTGTTTACTTTTGTTTAGAAACAGCTACGTAACAAACCTCATTCTGCATGAATACAGTATAATGTGGCCCCAACATGTACATAGCCAAATGAAAGATAATTATGGGAAATAAAACATGACGTTTCAAATCAGCTCCCTAATAAAGTCTAAAAATATAAGAAACCCTATCATATTAACCAGCAAGAACTGCTCTTTCACTTAAGGGATAGTTGGGTAATTATTCAAACCTGTACAAGACTGGATTGTCAAGTGAAATAATAATACAGAGTATCTCAGGATAATGAGATAGATCTTAAGGCCATTAGCAGAAGCTCTTATTACAATACTGGCCAAGGTTCCCCAAGAAAGAGAGAGAATATTTAAATGAAACTTGTAGAGAACTAGTTTGAACTTGTATATTTGAACAGCTCAGAACTGTCTCATAGTTGCCAATTCCTTCCCGGAGAGAAAGGTGCCTATCATGTAAGACTGTGAAATCAGTCAGGCTTTAGAGACTGAAATCCCTGAGGGCAGAAATTAAAACAAAAAATAATCTGAAAACTGAGCCACACTGAAATCCATACAGTTTATATTAAGAATCTTATCCTAGCGAGGTTTTAAGGTCTGGTTAGACACCCAGTTGTCTTCTCTCTCCTGATTCTTCCTCTCATTCAAAACCACGAAACCCAACATATATCTTTTCTGACTTTAGGTTTGACAAGAAGAATTATAGCTTTAGAAGTAAGGGCTTTTAAGACTGAAAATGGAGGAAGAGATGACTTTTTCTCTATAAAATAGGTCCTGCTTATGACACATTTGTATATGCATGCTTCGTTACCTTACRTTTGTTTGTTTTTAACCACTACAGGAACAGGAATAACTCAATAGCTGATGGTCATAGAGAAGCTAGCTAATCCCTGGGAAAACAGTTGTCTAGCTTGCAGTTTATAAGGTACAGTATGGCTAACGTGTTAGCAGTTGTCATGGATTAGAAATATGGCTTGTTTTAATATTCTCCTTATGAGCCTCTCCTAGGTACAAAGGTTTCCAAATACCAGACCAGAGCTAGGTCTGGCATGCCTGGCATACTCTAGTGAGGAACTCTCCTCCTCATCTTAATGAACACCTCCTTGGCTGACTGCGCTCAGCGGCGCTCAGACAATTAGACTAGACTAGGGTTTACAGCAGTTGAAGCAAGAATGCTGATTAAGACTTTGCAAATCAAATATTAAAAGGCTGATTAAATATTTTACGATCTTTTTACTTAGGCTCTGATTTGAAGTTTACTTCATCTGCTAGCCAGAGATACGCTGAAGGTTAATTGATGGAAGAAGAGTAAATAACAGCTGATGCTACTGGCCCTAAGTACGCAAGGCATTTAAGAGTATTCCTAACCTCAAGTGTGCAGGCACTGACGTGCTCATTTGTCTCACTAGGTTAGTGTCACTAGGGCTCAGATATGTGATCAAATTACCGCAGTGAAAGTGGTTTAAGCTTATGTGTTTTTCCTTGTATTGTATATTTGCACATGTCTCCAATGACACCAAGTAATCCTTTAAATTGTGTTAATTTGATCATGTATCCGAGTATCCAGTCCAGTAAATTGGGATAGGTGGCTATGAAAAGTGGAGATGATGCCTTTTAGAAGACAAATAGGTTACACGGAGAAGAGAGACGTCCAGCAGAACCACTACAGCTCAGTCTACCAGGATTAGAGTATAAATCTCTCCCCCTTCTCCTTCTACAAAATCAAGGGTTTGCAACTTATAAACCTAACCTGACAGATTGCTTTTGTGGATTTGGATTTTTTTTAAAAGGGAAAGAATTAACAAAACTCTTATAAAGCAACTGTTGATGAATTTTTTGCTACCTGACTGGGCCAGTATCACTTAAAGTCCATCCAGATCTTAAAGAAAAATTCAGAAGTTCACCATCCAGCAAGCATTCTCATCATATTTGGGGCTTGGAGTTGAAAATTTAAAAGCAGTCCTAATATTTAGCTTTAGAAAAGTACTGCTGAGCTTGTGCCTTAACTCCTCTTCAAGAGACGTTTGGTAAGGATTTGCACACACCAAAGTACAATTTATGTAATGAGTAGGAAGAGTTATTGGACTAATCATTTTTAATAGAGATTCCTTGTCTTTAATACAGAGCTACACAATAGAACTTAATAGCTTGTGGCAAGTAAATAATTTACACATGGATTGTGTCTGAATACAAATGTATACATAAAATATCACAGACTTAATGAAGCCTTTGGGGTGTTTTTTTAAAAATCAATTTAATTGATTTTGCTGATAGGTCTGCATTTATATTTTTGTGAGCTACATTTTGCTCTACCTGCACATGTGGCACAGTCATGATTTTTAAGGGAGGCAGGGAAAACTCTGCAAATGAAATTAGAAACTAAGTACACAGAGCGTAGGTATTTTTGAAGTGTCTAGGGTAAGACACTCGGAAATAACACTTCAACGTGACCCAACGGTGTGGCTCATTTAGAAACTACTTATCAGAAAAGGTCAACCTCTCAGGAACGCTCATGACTATTCAGGGTGTTTTGCAGCATTTGAGCCCAATGAAGCTGGTAATGAAGAGCTTTCCCCTTAACGCTGAACATTTTGGGTTGTTCAGCTTCAGTCAGCAGGGTTACCTGCATTTGGCTTGGGCTCCTACTAGAGGGGGAAGAAGACAACGGTTGAAGAAGAAGGGTAGTGTTGTGACTAATGCACAACGGAAGCCAGAAGGAAAGTGGCTGGATGGAAACAGGGGTGTGTGTTTCAAAGGGAGAGGCACGGGATGATGGCTGCTTTACCATCGGGAGCACCAGCTTATCTGACGGGCCCGAAAGCTGCTTTTCACTACAAAATACGCCCACAGCTTGTCCTCTCTCTTTCTAATGCACTGCTTTTTGTCATCATTAACTTATAAAAGCTATGCATTAAAGGAAAGCGCGGAAACAGGTGCCGGAGCTGGGCCGGCGGGCCCGAAGAGAGCGGCGGCGAGGCCCGGGGGTCCACCGCCGTCCTCGGCCCCGCCACCCGCCCCCGCCTGCGCGCCCCGCGGGGCCGAGCTGGCCCGCCTTACCTTTGGGGTGCCAGGGGTCCGTGAACTCGTACTTCCCCACGCCGATCGTCCGCAGCATCTGCACCCCGTTGGTGTTRTCCGGGCCCCCCGCTGCGTTGGGGGGCAGCGGGGCGGCCGCCTGCCCGTTGGTGGCGGGCGCGCTGCTGGGCAGGGCGGCCGAGGGCAGGGCTGGCGGCGGCGGCGGCAGCATGGGGCAGGCCAGGTGACCGTTGCCCACCGCCCCGGGGCCCGGGTGGGCCACCGGGCCCACGCCGCTCATGGAGGACATGCTGAGGGGCTGGCTGTTGGTGTACAAGGGCTGGCTCTGGAGGTTGACCACCATGTTGCTGAGGGGCTGAGAGGGCTGCGGCTGGAGCTGGTAGTGGGCCGGCATCAGCGGGAGCTGGGGGGTGACGTGCGGAGGGAGGGAGGGCGTGACGCCGATGACGGGGGCCTGGACGTTGGCGGCCGGGCTGAAGGTGGGCGGCTGCGTCATCCCGTAGGAGTGCGTGATCAGGGTGGGCTGGCTGCCTGCCGCCACCGTGGTGACCCAGGGCGCTGCACCTGCGGCACGAAGGAAGGCCAGCAATGGCGGCGGGCTCGGCACGGGGGAGACCAGAACAAAAATAAACACCCCCAGCCTTCCCCTCCTGCACCTGCATCCGCTACCGAATTGCACCGACGCGCCCTTCTCCTTCACGGTATGTATCTAAAGCAGTTCAGGGTCTGGAACCGTTCCCAACTGGTAAGTGCATAAAATTGCTACGGCGATGCGAGTGCAATTGTTAAAATACTCATCAGGTGACATGCCATGTTTGTGGTTTTATGTATTTTGCGCTTTATGCAGCTTAAGCACACGTTTCCAAGAAAATTAACCTCTTTCCCCACTGTGCTTTCGTGGCTCCCTGACAAACACTCTGTGTGTGTAATAATGGTGCTCCAGCCACTACAAAGAGATTGTAATTAGGTGTCTGGCATAGTAGCACAATGTACGATATGTGTCTGGAAGCTGGAAATCATTTCAGGTAGTTCTGGACATAAAAGAGGTCTTAAAGTATTACAGAGTGCCTTTTCCTCTAGCGAAGGCAGAGAAGGAGAAAAAAAACCCCACTCTAATGAACTCGCAGGCATCTTAATACATTTATATTAGCCCCAGCACAGAAGAAACTTGGGGTGTCTTTACAATGAAAGAAAAACCCTGCTAAAGAATAAAGAAAGGGCTCACAATGAAGTCTAATTTACGGAAGTAAATGGAGATAGTGTGTTGAATTTGCTTTGAACGATTTTCCCTTGTAGAATTACAAATAAGATCAGAAACATACCTGGGTTTTCATTCTCCCTCATCTGTTTAGATGGAGGCTCATCAGTGTCCCAGGGCGTGGACTGATTGATGGGTGTCTGTCCCCACCTGACGCTCGTTGCAAGTCCTTGAGGCTGATTTTCAGTCTTGGAAATGCAAGGTGTCTACCAGAGAGAGAGAGAAAAATACAGAATAAAAATGTTTAGACTGTTGGGAATAATTACTGTTCCTCATAGCTAGTAGCTTGCTTGTTTGTTTGTTTGTTACAGTCCAAGAGGATATCCTAAAATCTTTAAATATCATTCTCCTCCATGTGGGCTGGCATGACATGTCTGTATGGAACATACAATATATTTGAAAAAAATACTTCAGGAAATTTAACAGATCCACCTTTAAAAAAAAATCCACAACAAGCTAGCATTTTCAGAAATAAGTTGCTTCTCTTGCCTTGAAAATAAAAAAAAAACCACATATGGTAATATTGATTCTGTCACAGCTTACATAAAATGGGACTATCTTCTGTTTGCTCAATCTCTTCCAAAAATGGTGAGTTTTGTTTAGCAGAAGGCAGAACAAGAGAGACTTATTTACAACCGTAGGACAAATTACTGTAGAACAGTAAAGAGAAGTCTTAGTATTTACTGTCTGTCAACCCTTAAAATTGAATGCCAATAAAAAAAAGCAGCATAACAGTCATTGGCCGCTGAAGTGGGTATGTTGGCAGTTCTTCAGAGATRTTAAAATAACTGTAAAGTAGGGGAAGTATCGGGGCTGAATAATCATCAAAGGGGATATGATCTGAAAGAGATTTCTTGATAAAGAAACTATTACGTGGATTTAAATGCTAAGCCAGCCCCGCCCTGCAGCTTTAGGGGATCTTCCCAAACAACCATGCCTTTGCTGAGAAAAGGCCTGTAGAAAACGAGGGTGCTCCGACAGGTCTCGTTTATTTAACTCTGCGGCGTATTTCATTGCTGGAAGATTAAAAGGTTTTTTGTTTTGTTTTTACTGGTGTCAGAACCTCTAAACCAAGAAAACGGAACCAGCTGCCTATTGCTGAATGAGTATTGAGGACTGAAGCCATAAAGAACAGGAGACCGGTCTGAGCAATCGCTTGTTTGCCTTACATCTGGGAAGTAATTTAGCTCCGAGATGGGGGTACAGCAACTCCATAAATGCCCTGGGTCACATAGTACCAATGAAATCTCTGTCAACACCAGCAGCTTTTTTTCCCATCACCAGTACCTCAATCACCCCATGAAAAGAAGTCATTAGCAAACCCATTTATGCCCTCTGCAAATAGATGCACACCTTTCCCAAGCCCGTCAGTCATTCCTCAGCTCTTTAAATCCACCGGAGGTGCCTGTATTCAGTGGCTTCCTCCTGCCCTCCCTTCTGCCCCACTGACATCTCTGCTAGCATTTCTGCCCTGCTCCAAGGTGCTCTCCTTCATCCAAATGCCTCCGACATCTATCACCCACTCCCTTTTCCACCTGAGCTTTATCCTCCTTGGGCTCTGGGAGTCAGGAGTCCTGGGTGCAGACCTTGATGGAGGATAGGGTTTTTGCTGTGCTGCTCTCTTTGCTCCCAGAAGCCACAATGGAAATATTTTCCCCACTAGAAATGCTATACTTTGTTAAATGCAGATGGTCACAGGGAAATGTGATTCTTAATGCCTGGTTTTTGTACAGAATCTAGAAGTAAGAATTTTCAGCTTGTGTCCAAATTAATTTTTCTTTGTTTTCAAGACGCAGCAGTTTATCTTTTTTTTTNTTTTTTTTTTTTTTTTTTTTTTTTTTTTAAACTTTGACTTCTCCAGTTTTTTTTCTATTCTACTGGCAACAAGGACAATGATATCCACGTTTTAGATTCACATTTCCTTCTGCCCCTACCATTTTCATTTTCTTAACTTTTCAAACCTTCTACAACTTTTGCAATTGAAATAAAAATGAGAGTCAGGAAAGGCAAAAAGAGAGGACATGCAGACAAGCAAGAGCTTTAAGATTCCTTCTGTTGTATTCATGGCAAAGAAAGGGCAAGAGRGGAAGAACTAAATCTCGGTTTTGAAATGCTTTCTATTTATAAATTGTCCTGAGAAAAGGCCTAATCTGAATACCTTTAGCTTTTACATTGTACAAGGTCTTTGACGCAGGAGGATATAACGCTGTTGGTGGTTTACCAGTTTGTGTTAGCGGTATCCCTTTGGATCTAGCTAAACTGTTTAACAGTGGCCAAAGCACTCTGCAGTAGAAAAAGAAAGAAGAAAAAAACAAAGCACCACCAGCATTCTCTGCCTATAAATCAGCTAAGATACTTCCCCCAGAAACACTATTATTTATCCCAAAGCAAAGCTTTAAAAAACAGTAAATGCAATATAGAGAACTGGGCATTTTTATGAATCATCAAAGACAGACAGGAGGATTCAAGACTCAAACCATGCCCTGCATGTTCCACATGTGGCATCTGTGTGTTGCATTTCTTTGTTGTATGAACTGCGTCTTATAAGTGGGTTTGAAATACATACTTCTCATTATTGTGTGGCATTGTCAAGATGTGCAGCATCTTGTGTAGCTGTAGCTTTGTTACATCCCCAAGCTGCTTTAAAACAGTGTCGATCTAAAATAAGAAAAAATATTCCTGTACCTTAAATAATACAGAACCACACACACGCTATAATTTTAAAAAAGCCATATGTTCTATACAGAATGGGTAAGAAAGGGAGTATGTGACACAGCTCTCCTAAATCCTACAAAAATCCGGTTGCCTATTTTGCAACTGAAAGCTTGCTTTCCAAAGAACTAGAGCACCAGATCAGACACATTTGAAACTGGTGGAGTTTGCACCTGGATCTAGATCTAAATTCCATACTTTGAGCATTAATAAAGAGGAAGGAGGTTTGCAGGTTTGCTGTCAATAAATACTTCTCCTCCGCTTCCACAAAATGCTATTTTTTTCCAAAATTTTTCTTCACTAAATATGCTCGCAAACTCTGMTTCTTAGAGGCTCAGTGGATTTAAATGCACAAGTCCAGCACATTGCTTTCAAACTGTACTCCTGAGCTTCTATTTATTTGAACAAAAAGAGCTAGAGATTAGTTGGTATGAAATCAAAACACACATTCATGAAACACAGTTTAGACAATAATGGTGGTGGAAACAGAAAAACAGCTTATTGAACTTCTTTTTTTTTATATATATATATACACTTCTGGTCTCTGATCTAATTTCTGCATTATTTTTCTTAATACATGAAGGATTACATTACAAGTGTTACATGTCTCTGATCTGATTGCAGCAATTACTGATTTGTGTATCTGGAAAGCAGAATTATTTCCAACGTTAGCAAACAAAGGAACTTTCTGTCCATGCACTCAGGCACATGACAGCACTCTATTTGATGCTTTTAATGTACAACACAAATGACCACAAAATGGCCTGTATTATGCTAGTTGTGCAGGGGGAAGAGATGTGTTCCATTAGTGATCTGCAGACTTCACAGAAACTAATTGTACTATGTTACACTTTTATCTTTAGCTTTCATGTCAGATGCTTGTTTGAATTAAACACGAAACACATGAAAAAAGGAAATGCATTACAAAATCTACTGGGTATACATTTTAAAATACTGCCAAATGTCTATTTACATGAAAAGACAAGAAGGTTTCTAAAAGGTCTGTTGAAGCCTGGCTAGTCAACAGCAGCACTGGCTATTTAATTGCCTGAAATTCATGGCAGACTACAAAGATTACTAAAGCAATCATCAGCATCTTTGTAGCACCCCTAAAATGTTCAATCTGTGCTCTTTGTCATGTATAGAGTACCCCAAATCCAAATCTGAGGATTTTTTTCCTCTTTTGTTTGCAATAACCATTAAGAACAAATAAAATTTTCAGTTGAAGCTTGCATTTCACCTCATGCCTGCCACTTTGAACTCCAGCACTGAGCAATCTCCCGGTTTTAAAGAAATTAACTGCAATATAGATGTACAGGCAGAATGGAGCAAGAGGGAACAATTTCAGAATTACATGAGACTAACACAGACAAGTTGCCAGGTTGTCTATTTTTTGTAGCTCAAACAGTCATAAACCATGGCCCATAGGCAACAGTAATTGGTGTACAGCTGGTCCACTGAACCTTATTAAATTAAAACATTAAAAGACTTCAGATTCATGGGGCTTTGCAGAATATCCAGAAGAAAGTTCGTGAGTTCACAGCAATCAGCTGGTGCTAGAGATTGGGAATTAGTGATTCGGTCTATACTGCATCAGTTTACACGGTTACTATTAGGTGTTCAGAAGGCATAGCTACAACTAAGTCTGACTTTAAGTCCAAAGTTTTACAAATCTTTGATGAAATAAGACCTAAACTTTTAGTAAGACTTTTTTTACATCAGTGGAAACATAAAACCTACTGCACTACTACCAGCATTACAGAGTATGTTAGTGGAATTTAAAAAAACCCAACCCAACAACAATCAAAATCCAACAACAAAAATTCCAAAACAATTTTCCCCAGGCTCAACACCACCAAACACTTCCTGGGAGGTCCTTATAAACACATTTGAGCGATTTCCCCAAAGGCTTGTAAAACTGCTGACATACATCCTGCTGCGGCTCAGAGTGCAGAGACCTATTCAAACAGTTTCATGAGCAAAAAAGAACTAATCTGGATAGAGGGATCCTATTTGTGGTTCCCAGCGACCAAAATTATTTTACTACGGCCTTCATTTAAAGTGATGGATGAGAAGTAGCGATTCTCTGTTCCAATTATCCAAAAGAGATTGGGAATGGCAGCTTAATACTAAGATAATGTATCCAATATGCAACCCACTCTATTTTCTCTCCCCATTGAAAATAAAAAGGCTAAGGCACACACATGCATAGAGGCAAACACTCCCTCCCACGGATTCAGGTTTTATGGCCTGTCATGGGTAAAAGCAACTTCAATTTAATGAGGGAATTCCTTTTAAAGCTGTTAGCTATGCCTCGCTCTAACAAGTAATGACTGGTGGCCCTGGTTGGGTTTTAAGCCTGAACGTGTCTGGTGCTTTAAAAAGCTCAGTGGTCTCTGCACCAAGGAGTTTATGGTCTAATTTGTAGTTCACGCTGCTAAATATTGCATGAAACAGGTATTATTTGTGTGCATGAGGCATGCATGTAAAATCTGAACCACACAGGGATAGATCTTCATCTGGGGTAAATTCCTACTCCGTGTTGGACAGGATCCCAAGCATATTTCTGAGTCTAGCCTGTGGCCAAAGAAGCTCTTAAGGATGGATGCAGAGCTTTTAAAGACGCAATGATGATGGCAGTATCTCCCCAGCACCAGCCGTTGGGTTGGGCTACAGAAATGAAACGTTTGTTTTAAGAAAGGGATGTACTGTAATGTATTAAAAACCTAGGAGATATGGACAGGCCAGCGTGCAAGAGGAACAGAACAAGCTGTCCTGCAGTAAAACCTTATTCAAGAACTTGCTCATGGGTGGAGAGAAGAACTCATCTACCTTACAGTTCCCATCAGCAGGCAATTCTGCGATGACACAGCGTTGTTTTTCTCTTTCCAAAGCTAATGTGGGAGCAGCAAGAAAGAGAATAATACAGTTAACTCATAGGAAAAATGTTGCTACCCTGCATAAAAGACAAAAGAAGTCTTAGTTCCCTCTCGAGTGGAGAGAATAATTCAATACTGGCATCTTAAACACCATCGAGAGACGAGCCACCAGCCAGTATGACCTCTGGAGCACTGAGGTATAGTCTCCAGGCGAGACACATGGCTTAGCAGCGGGGTACAGTCTGCATCCATTCCTGTTTTTCAGAGGATTTAAAGACACCCCCCACCTTGAGGTTAATGACACGCGCTTGGAGAAACCCGTGAGTGCAGTGGGGCCCACGTCCCAGACAGGCACAGCACAACCGCCTTTACCCAGCCCTGATCCCAGCTCTGTGCATAGTGGAGCTTCTCATCACCCAGTCTGTGAGCTGCTAAGAAGGCAGATGTATAAGCATGTCCAGCTTCTTCCCCCCACCAACATCAACCCCATCGTTCCTGGACTGAGCCTCTTTGCCATCTCATTCGCATTTGTGCCTTGGTTACCCTCCTAAATAACACAGTCAGCCAAATTCCCAAGCTCTGACAATGCAATGGAAGATAACTCCATACTGGGAATGGGTCAAATGCTACTGTTTCATTAATCCTTTCTACAGCTCCCTATCCACACTGGCTGCAGGTTTGGGGAGGCAAGAGGAGGAATGAGGTTATGGAAAAGGGGGGAGAAAGATGGGATAGAAGAAGGTTGTGAATTGACCACAGGTGGTATCTATTTCTTTCTGGTGGCCGCACTGCCCAGGACAACCACCGCTCTCACACCAGTGCTCCAGTTAGGTCCTCAGCATTAGGTGGGAATGAAGGCGGGACCATGGAATGATAAGAAGCGCTTCATAAATGGCACTTTGTATTCTGTCTTGGCAAATTTCACCAGCAGAGGCTCAGGTACTCACCCAGCTGCCTTCGTTTCTCAGCGAGAACATCAGGGAACGGAGCTGAGGTATCGAACCGAGGTCCCGGCTGCGACACTTGCTGCTCCAGGACACCAGGGACATCAGCGCACGACACTGGGTTCGAGCACAGAAGCCCCACTTTAGCCTGAGCAGAACCTCCTCTGCTAACACGGTCGGCATGCAGATCAACCCCAAATCAGAGCAAAGCTACGAATGCAAAATCATCTCACAACAGAGGAAAACGCGCAACATCAGGAACAACGCGGCAGCACGTACTACAGAGAACATGCACTACGCAACGCAAGAGGGCTCTCAGAGATCCTGCAGGCATCCCATGGTAGAGGCAGATAAATCCAGTTCATCATAAGTGCTTTTTGTCAGAGGGCAAAAGGAAACATGGGTAATAACGGAATAAGCGCTTGTCAGACCAGAATCCCAAGGGCGTACAAAGGATGTAACCCTTGTGTACTGGCAAAGCTACTCGAGAATGACCTAACGGCAGATTGCTTGAAAACTAAACATTTATCTTGAATGCAAATGCTGGTCATTGATAGGTTCAGAAGTCGCTCCATATGGCATTTTTGTCCCAAATTTCCCATGGATTTCTTTTAATTATCCAAACAGGACCCTGAATTTCATTCTGGATCAGGGCCTAAAGCATTAGAAATAAAGAGAGGAATGCTTAAAAAGTAAAAGCTGTGTCACTTTAGGCTCCAATGCCTGCATTAAGTTACTTCTATAAAAGTTCCCTTTTGTTGTATTGGATGCCGACATTTTACATTCAAGCCCTCTGAATTCAGTGTTTCAATTGTAGTACACGCTCCGTGGCAGGAAAGTGCATGTTCTCTGCCTACACAGCAGGCACATAAAAAAAAAAGAAAAAAAAGAAAACCAAGATAAGCCAGTGAGTGTTGAACAGTGCTACATGATATTACTGATTTATTAACCTGGCTTGATCAATAAGGCTATCATCAAGGGCACATTTAGTTTGCACATAAATTTCACTTTCTAACAAGCACTTTTGTGTGCTCACTTTAGTTTCCATAATCTGATCTGGGTCTCAGGAAGCTTTCTTTAAGGGAGAACAGAGAATTCTTTTTCTAAAAAAAGGATCAAAGTGTACTCGGTCAACTCTCAAACAAAAGGACAGTCAGTACTGTAGAAACAGCATGCTTACCTTTCACAGTAAAAAGAAAAATAAGCCTGTAAGTTCAGATTTATCACTGCCTTAAGTTCATCAACATCAATTGAGCTATTAAATCGTAGCTGAATTTGGCTCATAGCAATTTAAAAATTTCAACTTTCTTTGTGAGTCTTCCATCAGTAAGATGCTAATTTAATGCATAATTTAAACTCCACTGTCCTCTAACTCAGCGTTTGTAAATAATTAAAAAAGAACTAAAAATCCTTTTACATTTATAAAGCTGCCCCCCTTTTTCTAACTGCAAAACAAAAAAGACTTTCCAATCAAGAATTTATTTATTCTTTAAATCTGAAAGTAAAAGCCGTATAAAAGATGAGGAGAAATTGATTTACAAGATAAAACAATTAGCTCTGGGATATGTACATTAAGACTAATAAATTTCACATCACATTTTAAGGGAGTGGAGGAGGAATCCCAGCTATATTAGACTTTATTCAAATTCTATTGAATGTTCAATTAAGGGCATCTTATGAAGCTAAGTTATGCAGTCACTAAAATTAAGATGTGAAAAACAGGATTAGAGCGCAGCATCTCTCAAAGAGGCTATACAATTTAATAATCCATCCCTTTTCCTACACACAAGATAACATCTAAAATCTGGCTATTCCTGTAATTGCTCTGGTCTTGTAAAAAATCTGGGTTGTGCAGGAGAAACACAAATGTATTCCACAGTAAAAAATACTAAAATAATATACTGCATTCCCTTTTAATCCAAAATCACGTATCTCAATGGTTCTTATTAAAATCTTTTTTCCTGTGCAGACAGATGAAAATGCATTTTAAGACTCTAAGAAGTCTGTGCAAAAACAGCTCGAACCCATCAATCTTCCAGTTGGTTCTTAAAAGAAGCTAAACATTCACCAAGCTGTTCCGACCAGACGTGACTGGCAGATCCTTTTTGGGAATGAGGTCTCAAGATGCAACCCTGCTTCCATTCAGATTCATAGCTTTAATAACACAAGAAGTTCAGTGCAGGATCAGGCAGTTGGGCGGTCATTTAATTTGATTTACAATAGAGTGCTAATATATGGTTTTTCTGGAAACACAGTCACTGTTTTCTCCAATTTTTCCGCTCTGTAGGTTTTACATCAAAGCATTCCTGCTCATTTTGTTTCTGTATCTCCATGCTACCGGTAGGAAGCTGCCCAGTTCTCCTGTCTTCCTTCAGCAGAACTGATTCGTGGACTAGCATGAACACTTCAGCTGCCTCAACCATCATCCTTCTAAAAGATTTATGGCAAACACATTGCATACCAAGCTATAAATCTAGCAAATGGCTATTAGACATACTTTTCTGTCCACAGCCACACAATTTAAAGTAAAACAGATAATGGTATAGCTGTGGCTAGCATTACTAGTAGCCCTGCCAAAATTGTGCAACATCATTGCCACCCACTTTTTTCCAGGCACCTCACTCCCATTTCTGGGGTGTGAATCAGATGATCCTTCAATATTACTCTGTTTGTGACAACTTGTGATGCTAAACAGTCCTTCGTCATCCAAGGATAAATTGGTACCATTAAGATTAAGCTCTACTTACATTTCCTTCAACAACAAATTGCTTTATGTTCCTTTACTTTCTATTCCTTTAAGACGAAATTCTTCTAGGTGTCCAGTTTGGGCCGTTAGTCTCATTAAGAAGAGGAAACCCAGCAAGGGTGGGGAGTTTGGCCAAAGACTTTGTGCTTTTGAAAATCATCTGTTATGTATCTTTTAAAGAAAATATGTGCTACTAGAAACATAAAACCTCCTACTCTCTGCTCCTGGGAAGTTAACACAAAGTAAACCACCTCTAAAAATAATCTCCCACTCAAAAAACTTCAGGGTGACAGGGAGATAGAGARGGGTTATTGTGAGCCCTAAATAACACAGGTTGGTTCTGTAAGCCATGTAGGGAAGGACAAGCTAAAATTAAATGACCTTTGGTAGGGATACCTCACCTACAACAGCAAGTCGTGATCTGATCTTCCTAATTCTCCTCCTCCGCTGTTGCACGTCATGGTCCATCAGAAGCTACTATTTCTGCTAGGATGGGTGCAGGGCAGACAGTGCCCTCATAACCCCCCAGGATGAACTGCCAGGCAGACCAGCCTGGGGTCTTTGCAGATAATACCCCTTAAGAGGCAGCGTGTCCCCTGCTGAACTTGCTGTGGCTTTCAGGACAAGCAAAAGGAGTTTTAGCTGTTCTTTGCGCAACCATCGCCTCCGGAAGACAAACAGAGCCTTGGTTTGCTGTAATAAAGCTTCAATTAGAACACAAATCTATAAATATCTAACAGTGCAGATCAAAATGGCCAACTTTGGTCACAAGTATCGATCAGAGTGAGAGAAGAGTCAACACAGGACCAAACACCTACTTTAAAAAAAAAAAAAAAAAGGGATATTAAAGATCAAAATAATCTTTATTGCGAATCCAAAATCTCCTTTCCCACCCATAGCACAGTTTTTGGAGTAACYGTTAGCTTCAGACAAGCACTGGCTGTACACCAGACTATCCAGACCTTATTAGAACAAAGCACAGAGCCTTATCTTGTTTTTTACATTTATTGATTCTGTGCCAAATCCAAACATGGATCACATCCTGATTCCCTTAAAATCATCGAGCCATTAAGAAAGTTGAGTCATTTACCAAGACCCTCCACCCAACACCTACCCAACACCCCTGCCTCGGAAAGGGTCACRGAGTTTGTTAGATTAAGATGCTTTGAGTGGAGATACAAAGTTGGACTAGGTGATCGTCGTAGGTCCCTTCCAACTGAACTACTCCTATMTGTTCTGTTCTGTTCTATTCTATTCTATATAAACAGTTAAATAAATACATGTATATATACATATATACACATCTCCCCTTGTACTACTGAAATGTGGATGCTATTAAAATGTTCATCTCTGCTTCTTTCTAAAGGAAGTCCAAACTCCATGTACTGAGGAAGAAAAACAAGAGGTAGAAGCTAACAGACTAGCTGAGGATCTGCTTTTCTAATGCTGCATTTGATTAATTATGTGATTTATTTTCAATGACTGGTTCAATCAATCCTGATCAAATTAACAAAGACAATGATCAGAAATACCAGACTAAAACACAATACAAATGATTTGGTTCCAGGGGATCCAATCAAATGAAACAGGATTAAATTAACCAGTGATCGGATTAAGCAGAAGTTGCTGTATAAAGTCAGAAATGTATCAGTACTTCAGGCCATTTGCTGTGTCTGTAGGTTGCCATTTCCAGTTCTTCCTAGAGCGCTCAATAAACTTTAAACAAAATTGTTTTTCCTAGGTACCACAAGGGTAATGCAGAAATAATAATAATAACAACAACTAATAATAACAATAATAATAATTATTACTACTACTACTACTACTACTACTACTATTTCACAGTACCACAGTATCTGGGGCTCTGCCACAGCAGGCATCCTCTAAAGAAAAAATACACGCCCATATACACACACGTGCGGCAGTCTGTACCTGAAGGAGTTTACAGTCTATGTGCATGACACAGAGATCAAAAGGTGACAGAATATCAGGATACAATCAAAAAGACAGAAAAAACCATTTAATTCTACGATGCTAGCAAAGTGCAAAGATGAAAAAGCTACTGTTCAACAAGGAGCGTTAACGCAAGTTGCCAGTGATACAGCTGGAAATGTAGTTCTTACCTAAAAATCAAAGCAAATACAAGTATCACAGGAAAAGTACTTCCATTTGCTGTGTACTGACCTAAACCTTGAGCAGCCAACAATGTCCTGGAGCACTGAACAGAGATGTACCTTCAAATGCCTTGAGCTCACCCTGGTTCAGCTGGACCCATTAGTAACCAGCTGCAAAGGGACTTTGTCCCCAAAGCTAGGCAAAAGAAGGGCTGGGGACATCAGAAGCCAGCTCATTTGGAAGTAAATAGGAAAATGTAAATGCTGAGAGTTAGAGAGTGAAACCAAACTCAGTTCCTGCCCTTTTTTCCCACTAAGAGAATCCTTTAAAAGATAAACTTGAAGGATGTGGAGAGGTATTCCCTAAGGACTTCTAATAAAGCCGCTTTAGGACGCTAGCAGACAGTCCTGCTTGCAAAACCTGGCCCCACATGCTACAGTGGGATGAGGAAGGACACCGGACTTGTGGACGTGCCACTCACATGGCAGCAGTCCTCAGTAACACAAGGCAAAGGAAAGCTATACAGCCACCAATCACGCTGTGCACATTAGGGGCTTAAGCAGAGCGGACTTCCCAGCTCTCCACAAAAAAAAAAAAAATATGAAATATAAAAAAAAAAAAAAAAAAAAAAAAGGAATGTGCCCGTAATCTGAAAAAAGGCCAAATCACATGTAAACAGGTCAGATACAAATCAACTGTCCCATCCATCTTGTGTCTCTTATAGGAGCATTCAGAAGTCGTATGGGAGGACTCCTTCCCTATCACTTGGCACAGTACCACCTCAATTTCTAGGTATACATTGCCCCGTAACTGTAAGCAGACATCACGCCCATCCTGCGACGGGGTATCTGTCATCTGACAGGATTTAGTCACTTGTGATCACCCTAGGACTTTTCATGCATGCAGGGAACAGACCAAGCTAAGTATTTTGGCAAGCGATGGGCTGACCTGTGGAGTGTGGGTTGGTGTCTGTCTCAAATGAAACCACTGGAGACATCAGACTAACTTCTGCTGGTCAGCAAGCTTGGGGTTCACCCACAGGATCTGGTTTGTGTGGCCATGGCCATGTGTCCTATCCTTGCAGTTCACAATTTGCACCACAGAGGTTAAAGAACTATCCTTGTGGGACTGAATGTTTGATGAGCTGCTTTGCTTACTGAGCTTGAAAAAGTATTTAGAGAAACATTCCTCTCTCCCTTCCCACAACTTAAAGACTTAATATTCTGTCTTTGTTTTCAGCTACCACGGTGGGTAGGTAAAGCACCAGCTCTTTCCAGCCAAAAGACATTTGGCGTTATGATTAAGAATGCATTATTTTTTCTCTTCTGTCCCCTTAAAGAGTATCTTATTTGTATGTGTGGCCTTTTCCTCATGCTCTGCCTTGCTACATTTTTTTTTTCAGTCTCATTGCAGTTTTTTTCGTGAGTATTCTCAGTTTCATTTTCTTGCTTTATTTTCCCCATGTCTCATTCTCTCTCCTCACTCTTTCTATCACACTCTCTCCTAAGTCAAATGAGAACCCAATTATACTCCTGTTAGAACTGAACTTTCAAATCCATCATGTGGTAGTGGGCTCAAAATTAGGCAAATAAATTCCCTCAACCCTACAAATTAAATTGAGTCTTTGCATATGTTCTTTTAAGAGCACAAAGATGTCAAGTGTTCACCCAGCTGTCACAAAATATGATGAGCAGGCACTTTGTATTCATATAGATTTTTGAAATCGTTTGTCAGATTTAACAGAAATGCTAATGGATCCAAAAGTAAATTATAATCTATCCTAAATATCTGGYTATTATTTGTATTACAGTAGGGCTTAGAATTGTCAGTTGAGGATCAGGGCACAATCTCAATGCATTTTGCACACAAAGACAAAGATCATTTGGATGATATGCAGGTATTATTTTGCACTTTCTCGAATTTTATCTCATTATTTTAACCAACACCCTCCTCACAGGTATACTCAACTTCATTTAAGAATAAAAGTACCATCAGCTTGTAAGCGTCATTACCTAATGCGTCTGCTATTGAAACCCAGGTCTTAAATTTGCTAAAGCCAGCAACTGTCTCCCAGGTGTAGATTTTGAAGGAAAAAAACTATCATGAAGGTCAGACTTTGCTCATGCGTTGTTTCAGTCAAAGCTCATGATGGAAGTGGGGCTGAGCAAGATCAGCCTCAGCATGTGGATGGGAACTCACACAGAGCTGCTGACGCTGCCAGGCTGGACATTACACGGTGCACGTGTAACTGGTCTGCGTAGGTCCAGCACGTCCCAAACATGTAGGACTCGCTGCCCCGGCACTGAACGCCTGTACAGTATTTCTCATGGGGTCAATCCAACACGTTCAGGGAACCTGTGATGTCATGAACATATCCTGGAGAGTTGTTCTCTACGTACTACCCTGGCTGTTTGTCTCAAACCTATTAGGGCACCGCTTAAAGCAGGAGGGCGGCAGGTCCTGGCTGTCAGTGATAATCCACTGCCAAAATCAATATCGTTGGCAAGCTTGCTTCATGGATATTTATGATCAAAAAAGCACATTTTCCAAGAAGGTATTGTCACTCCCATTGTCTTGGCCCAATTTCAACTCCAGTAATTACATTTCTGCCTGCCTAATATTCCCCTGCCGCTTCGAGGAGATGCGGGAGCCCTCTCATCCAGTCCCACGTTGCTTCACGGCATCACGGCCACGTTCAGCACCAAACCGGACACACTTCAGCAGTGGACACAGCTCTTCCTGTATATATTGTACACAGCAGTTACTACCTAAACAGCTCTGTGATTCTTAAAGAGGTGAAAAGTGTAAGATATTGTTGTTGCTGTTATTTAAAAAATGATTTATCTGCCTCTGGAACTAGTAATCTTGAGACATCTTTTAATTTCCTTCTCTTTCATGCGTAAATTTGTACATTTAAATTATTTACCAAAGGTTGAGCTAGGTAGGTCTCAGTTTGTATTTTTTTTATTTCACTAATAAAAGTAAAATATCTATAAAATGTGACTGTCTACAGCTTTTCAATACCCAGCTTCAGGGAGTTCAAGCCCTTTCAGATCTAGCCAGGAGAGCTAACTCCACTGGCAAACTAAAAATCTGCCTTTCTCAGTGGAATAAAACTCCTGTTTACAGCTGTATAGGGCATAAAATGGGAGGTTTTAAACTCGTGACATTTCCATGTCTGGAAAAGCTGTCACACGCCCAGCACAGCATCTTACCTCGAGCTGTAAGCCCAGGGGCATTAGTAGCATTAGCCCAACTGTAAGAGTACCAGAGGGAAAGAATGGTGTAACTAAAACACTTCAAAAACCTCCCAAAATCTTTCCTATATTCAGAAAACAGAAGTTTCCCTGATAGGAAGGAACTCCTATTTCCAGCTGTACGTGCTTACAATCTTGCTTCTCAAAAGCTTCTCGGTAGTGCTCAACTGACCGACTCCTGCCCATCGGAAATCCTGGCTCGCATTATTTTGGGAGAGATCTCTGAATGCACAAAGTGAGAGAAAGCACTGGTTTTTAAAAATTGTTTTTATTATTTTAGTTTTAAACACTAAGCAACTGTTGGAGGCTGCTCTGAGCCAGAAGCTGGTCGAACCAATCCTGTAAACATGGTTTTGTGGGCAGAGGAAGACGTGTTAAATACAAGTCATTGGCAGCCGCCTTCGTCCGCATTCCCTGCACTCCTCCCACTTCCCAAAGGGACCATTTGGAATGTTTAAACAACTGCAACTTTAAATAGACACCATTAAGCATATTTTGTATTAAAAGAAAATGCCAAACAAAACAAGCCCGGCAAAAAAAAAGAACCAAAAAAGTATGCATGTGAGAAAGACTAATGAAGTATGAGTGCATGAATGTATTCTGGAGCATTTGCATGTGTCAGAGGGAGTGGAAAGGAGGTCAGCAGAAGATGAGAAAATACGAGATGAGACACAAAATGACAGAAAAAAGCACCAGTTTGGGAGGAAAGAAGCAGGCAGGGAAAAGACTGCCTTGCAGATAAGCAAAGACTCTGTGTACAACATGGGGGGAATTTTTAAATACTGAGCTTTTACCTACTAACATCAATAGGGTTATTATAACTAACTTGGTAAGATCTAGGGGCAGCAGTTGAACGAGGTAATACAGGTACCTAATTTAGGTGTCATGCCTACTTCTCTCCATCGGCTCTGTTAGAAGCTGGAGTCTGGCAGCCCTGGATAACAAGTGGTCTAAATTACTCATCACTCTCCGGAAGGTAGGAGCCATTGTAAGCTCTCTGACTATGCCCCTGTGTGCACTGCAGCAGAACCAGAGTGAAAAAGGAAAAAAAAATATGACAAAGAACATCATCCAGCTATATTACAAGCAGAAGAAAGAAATTCAGGAACTCTATGAAGAGAATGATAACCTAAACCAAAGAAGATGGGATACTGGAAGTTAAATTATCTGTGCAGAAAATTTAATGTAAAAAGATTCAAAAGAAAATACAGTCTATGTAGCTGCAGTCTGGTGCATCTAAAAGGAAAAAAGCCAAAAAAAMCCACAAACCCCAAAACCTAAACTAAACTAAAGAAAAGGGAGTGCATAGGAAGGAGAGAGATTTTTTGTTCTGGAGTATCTAGTTCCTAATTTAATCTTAATCCACTCTGACATTTATCTTCATGGATAATTCAGTACACAAATTTAAGAGAGAAAAAGAATCCATAAAAACAATAAAATAAGAGCTGCTTGCAAGGGCAGCATCAGTAAAAATTGCCCTTGGGTAAAAATAGTTCCTACTGCTTTGTGTCCCGCTCAGCTTCAGGCCATGTACCAAGATCCCAGGAACTACTTTTTTTTCCCTTGTGCAATCATTTGTGGCTCTCATCCAGCCTCTGATTATGCTAATTGTATTTGATGGAATTTGTACGTACTCTCCTTCGCTCTCRTCTCATCTGAACGTCCACAAGATGCATTTTTAATTTTTAACTCTTCAAAAATAAATAAATAACGTAACTTTCTTCCCAAGGTCGTGTAAAAGTCAACCTTATTACTAGTTCTAAACAGCAAATATACAGCAAAACAAATAACCCTTTCTATATTAATATGTTGCCACAAAGCTTTTAGTTAGTATGAGAGGAATGTCATAATGTAGGAGTTTGCATAACACAGTCAGATCATGTCACCTAGACACAATTTCGTTTGCATTAAATTAAATCCACCATCATAGGAAGTGCAACTTTAATAAAAAGATAAAGTCAAGTTGGCTAGATCAAGAGCCTACATCATTTTGAGACAGACACTCTAAACAAGAGAGACGGTGAGCTGTTGTAAAACCATTCCCAAGGGTTAGCAATAAAACCCAGGACTTAAATTCCTGAAAAAATGGCTTTTTTCTTTTTTCCCTTTTAAAAGTGTTCTTGACCAAGTAACTAGACATCAAAACCCACCTGATTTTGGTGAGACAAAACCAGATGACCTTAATGGCCTCAATCCACATTCCTTGACTGTCTTTGAGGTCCCCAAATGCAGCGGTGACTAGGTTATCTCACACTTCGTGGAGATCCTCTGAACCTCTAAATTATTCTTTAATTCTACTAACTGGCAGCTAAAGAGAAATGTAATTGCAAGAGTAAAGGACTTGCTTCCCCTCCTAAATCAAAACAAGGATGGCTTTTCATTCTTTATTTAAATGAATTTTAGGGAAAACCGCCCAACGGGCAGCCCCGTGCACCGCAGTTCTGCTCTTCCACAGCTAAAGCCTCCCATYGCTCGCGTCCCTCCCCAGGACGCTCACCTCCCAAAGCACCTCGYGGGAGGGACCGTCCATGCTGAACACCACAGCTGGCAATGCCTCCCAGGGCCAAATTTTCAAGGGTATGCAGGTGTCTTAATAACACAGGTAGGCACCAAAGGGATTTCCAAAAGTGCTGAGGCAGAGAGGGCACTTGATTTCTGCCAAAGTCCAGAGAGATGGAGTTAGGTTGGCCAAACCTGCAAGCCTGAAAATCCAGAGGCACCTAAAGGCTTTTGAAAGCCAGACTTCAGAGGCCTCGGTCACCTCCAAAAACGGGACACGGGCGCATCTGGAAATGTGAGCTGCTACCTGCATCGGAGAGTGTTGGCAGAAATGAGGCAGGGGATCCAGGCTGGACACCCAATCTCCCTGACACAGGGCTCTGAGTCCCAGGCCACAGGCTTTACCCATCCTGCAGAGATGCTACACGTGGTACCGGCTCATGCAGCAGCAGCAGGGCYGGACTTGGACCAGTCCCTCCTCTCTGAAACGAAACTGAACTCTTCCAAAAGCACCAGTGGCAACTGAAACGGCTGAGGAAGGTGCAAGGTGCATGTGCGAGGCAGAGGGACACTGTTCATTTGTGTAAGGGACAGAAAGGCCCTTCTTTGGTCACACAGTCCTGTTTAGATGCACAACAGCCTCCCTTTTGAAAGGTGAGAGTTTCTTAGCAAAGAGCTGAAGAGAAAAAGCAGACCAGGCTGCCTAGCCGTGTGCCATTACAGCCAGAGTGGGTTTCGGGCACATTCCCTTTCACCGCCTAGTCCCAACACATATATATGCACACACGCTTTGGTGGTGACATCTAAAGGAGGCAATAGTGAGCCATTACCCTGTACTCACTGCTACTCATACTAGAGCTTTCTCCAAACATCTTTTGATTTTTTCCAGGCATCTGAACTGCCTGTGCAAATTATTGCTGGAAATATTAGATCTGGAAGCTGGGACCCCTGCCACCCACTATTTTGGACCCTGATAGGAGCAGTCAGCCTTTCTGAGATGGGCTCTTTGAGCTGTTTGCTGGGAGTGAGAGCTCTCTGCATGTGAGTGCAGACGAGAAGACTCTGCCTGCCCTCTGAATCTATCCATCGGGTAATTGGCTCTTTTTCTCAGCCTCTGTTTCTTCATTCTCCACCCTTGCGCAACGAACTGACCGCAAACCGCTCCTCTTTCAAGGGTGGCTGCACGTCACTGGTAAAATGTATATAATTTATTTGGAGATCAGTCTAAAAGTAACTCTATGTAAAAAAAAGGGGAAAAAAAAGATTCTTCAAAGCTCTTGGCATCCCTGACATACTCTTAAAACGCAATACCACAGGAGTTACAAAACATAAATCATCCATAATAACAGAAACACTTCTCTCCACCTCATGTCTGCTACTACCTAAATTCTTTGTGATTCTTCAGGCACAGTTGTTATATACATGCAAATTTTAATTAAGGGAAAACTTGGCTGAATACTAGATAAAATTATTTGTTGTATAGTATATTTGAAAAGCAATGCATCATTCTAATAGATTATTCAATGGATATTTGCAACCTTCTATAGAAGTGTTTAGGTAATGCAAAAAAAAAGATTAATTGAATAATTTATTTGATGGACAACAGCATTATTCATCAAATACATTATTCAACTAATAGTATTCAACCAGTACTAATTAAAAGCAGAGAAGCAATTGCTTTCAAGTACAACTCATTCAGATCCCAGTTTTGGCTCCATTAAGAAAACGGACTTTGCAGGGGAATGTCTCAATGCAAGTGTAGATGGTACAGATATTCTTTGTGCTAAAGGAGCCATATCCTGCATCACCGTGTCTTTGACCAAATATATCTGCATGACTGTGGTAGGATTTGCACCTCTTAATAATTGCTTGCCTGTACTGGGGCTGGATTTGAGCATCCTCAGCCGTGGAGGTTATTTTAGCACATGGAATAGATTAAATGAGTATATTTAATTTGTAACCTGCAGGGTGGATCCAACTCGCTAACTGCTCCAACAACACTCTTACCTGGGAGCTTCCAGATATGAGAAAGAAATAATCTGGCATCTTCTTTGCTACTTGGTTTCCCAAGTGTTTTGGAAACCCTATTCCATCCCGTGACTAACACCCATCATTACGTGATAAAGGTACAACTGCTTCCTTACCCAGCCTGGTGACACGCCACGCCTGTGTCCCACCATGTTGCAGGACCACGTGTGCAAGCCAAAGGACATTAGAAGCATTACTTACACAAGCTGTTGTGCCATCAGGCATGCACCCAGCGGAAGCTATGCAGCCTTTGCCCTGTGAACGGGACACCACTGGGACAAGCCAGAGAAACCACCCTGTGCTTCAGACACATCAGCTTCTTATGCTACGTTAGCACAAACATTTTAACATTTTTTATTTAGCAAGGARCAACGAAGAACATTAGGCTTTAAGAGCAAAAGGCCGACAACAGATGAGTCCAATCCATTGAGGGAAAAGGCAAAGATCATATCTTAAGTACCAAGTAATGACCTTCTAGCAGCACACAAGAGTGGAGAAATGCTCATTATCAGACAGTGTCATACAGCTCACCCAGTCACCCTCCCCACAGACGGGAAAAACACCATCAGAATAAAACCAGCTTCATGATCGTGGCAGAAGGCACATTTAACATAGCCTGCACATGACAAAGAATAAATATCATGCTAGGACTTTATAGACATAATAAACCCTTGTTAAGTTCCCGTCAAATATACCGTGGAAAAGGCAGCCATAATGGTTAGCAAATAAAGACCCTCTTAAAGTTTAGTAAGCTTTTAAAAATATTTTACTATTTAACCAAAAATGTCTCCCCTATTTTGAGGGGGTTCTAGGATAATTTTCAGGGAATAAAGTTCAAAACAGTAAAAGAAGAGTTTGGATCACACTGACTAAGTATTAACAGAAACTATTTTGCTAGTTTAATTTACGTTACTATTTTAAGCAGAGTTTCTTTTAATGATTCAAGACACATTTCCACTCTAATCCCTTACTCCCGTTTGGAAGGAAACAGATGAATGTGATGAAATGCAATGCAGATGATAAATTCATGCCACTCGAAAAGTGGCAAATGACATTTACTGGTCTCTCAGTTCCCATTTCATGATTGATATAGAACTATAAACAAGAAAATAAGTACTGTTAAAAATCTTTCTATACAGTGGCAAGTAGGGTTTTAATGGTGGTTTGCCTGTGCTTATTAACAAGCCATGGCAGTTGCTGCACACTGATCAGTAACCGCGTAAGAGCTCAGCCTACTGTAGGAGTCCTGAGCCTGTGTACTTTCAATTTTAGAGCATAACCATCATACGCTCCACAAACCAATGAAATTTCTAATAATACAAACCAATGATGTGTTAAATTGAGACACTTCTAGCTTGAATGCCAAAAACTTCACTATGATTTAAAGGATCTGTGCTTACCTTTCTCTATCAATTTACTGTTAATTTGCTACTATTGGAGCAATTTACAAAAAGAAAAAAAAAAAGGTAATGTTTTATTTAATTTCTACTACCAATCCTGGTCATTTCAAATATACACTCAAATGCCATTCAAGAGAAGTAAGAGATGGCATGAGAAGTGTTGAGGGGGAGCAGGCAAAAAGAAATCAGTCTGCAAAATATCTGCATTTAGAAATAGGTGGCAATCCTCACTACTCCCCTTAGAAGAGGCAGAGGCATTAACAAAATTTTAGGTCATAAACGTTTGCCTATTTCAACTGTACCAAGCATTACATGTTTTGTATTTATTACATGGTTTTGCTACTGTGCTGGTTATCATCATATTKTAGCTTTATATATATTCTTATCAAACAACATAAGAACGTCCTACAAATGTGTTTTTTTCCTAAATGTGCCTTCCACCTTATTTCACCCCAACTCTAACCATTTATTTATGACTCTGCACTTTATACCAAAATCGGACATATAGTAAGTTTTTTTTTCCTCAGCATCCTGTTCCCACTTTCTACTCAGATACAAAGATAAATTGCAATGACCTTGCATGAATCATACTGACGTCACGCAGTCTAGTCCGTGGAATAATTATGAAAACACTTTTCGATCTCTGTCTCCAGGGGCTCTCCAACAGTCCCTTAAAATCTTTGCCACATCTTTCCACTCTCCAACAGGCTTCTGGGCAAATAAAAAGTCACAGCTTGGAAGAGAATGGAAACTGGTCAGGGTGAATTCAGGCACCTGTAATAAAGAACATTTAAAATYGGCTTTGCGATTAAACTATTGCTTAGCCAGGTTAGATGTGGCCTTCAGCAAATCAGGATACACTGAAACCACTATAATTCTTTTTGCAGCAGTTATACTGCTAAGCAATTCAAGAAATTTCAAGCTTTGCTACTAGACAACAGCGGAGCATAGCTCAGGTCAAACTGATCCCTAGTATAAACTTAGTGAAACGCAGCAGCTCTACCAAGTATAGATCTGCTCCTCAGAGTTCAGGTACAAGGTTAGAAATTGATAAATTAATTGTCCAACATCAGGACCTGCAGCAAAAGCAGTTGCAACAATTAAATGTTAACTTTATATACCAGGGGAAAGCAGGAAAGATACCTCGCCCATCAGTATCTCCTATTGACCTTCAGTTGGCTGGATATCATCACGCTCAGACTACCTTGTTCTGTGCCAAATTCAGTGCACGGTAGAGAGAAAGGTTAACCAGACAAAGATCTCAAACCTCATTAGTGAGTTGAAGGTGCTAACCRCTCAGTTTGCCTTATGGACACGGTATTTAACAACCTGTCCTGGAACACTGTTTGCTCCATCTATCCTTGGTCCAACACCCATCCCCTGCACTGCTGGAAACCCCATTAAAGCAGCACAGTTTACCACAAGAAGGTATCTGCAGGCACTGCGACCCCAGACACAAAAGGAGCACAGAAGAGACTTTAAAACAGCACCTGCATTGTCAGAAAGTCAGTGTTAAGAGTGTAACATTGAAATGATGAGCTGGACTACTGGAGYTGTTTTTCAATCACTTTTGTCCGGTGGTTTATAAAATCACAGCATAATTTAAGTTGGAAGGACCATCTAGAGGCCATCTGGTCCAACCCCCTGCTCAAAATACGGCCAACTTCAAAGTTAGAGCAGGTTGCTCAGGGCTTTGCCCAGTGGAGTCTGGACTATCTCCAAGGATGGAGATGCTACACCTTCTCTAGGCAACTTGTTCCAATGTTTGACCACTTCATTTTGTTCTTAATATCTAACTGGAATTTCCCTTGCTGCAGCTTGTGTCTGTTGCGTCTTCTCCTTCTGCTGTGCTCCTCTGAGAAGAGTCTGGCTCTGCCTGCTCTTTACCCTCCCATAGGTAGGTGTACACAGCAAGAAGAGCTTTCTCTTATTAAGGCTCAACAAAACCCAGCTCTCTGAGCTTTTCCTCCTATGCCATGTGCTCTACCTCCCTAAACGATTTAGTGGCCCTTCACTGGACTCACTCTGGTATGTCCCAATGTTTCTTGTACTGGACTATCCAAAACCAGACACGTGAGTGCTGAACACAGGGGAACCATCACTTTGCTAGACCTGCTGGCTACACTCCCACTAATGAATACAGCTAGTATGCACTTCACTTCCATTTCCAGAGGAGGACACTGATGGCTTGACATTCAATTTGTCCTCAGGTCCTTTTCTGCAGAGCTGACCCCTGAGGAACCCCCAGGAACCAGTCACTGGCTTCATGCCATGACCACAACCCTTCAAGACTAGTAGTCCAGTCAATTTTCCASCCACCTTACAGTATACCTATCCAAAATATATCTCCAATTTGGAAATACAGCTCAAATTTGCATACAAGGGTACTGTGGGAGACTATCAAAAGCCTTGCTCAGGTCAAAGTGAATGACTTCCACTGCTCTCTCCTTGTCTGGTCCTATGGACTTGTATATGTCCAGGTAACTAAGTGGCCCCTAGGCCAATCTTCTTCATAGAATCATAGAATAGTTTGGGTTGGAAGGGACCTTTAAAGCTCATCTAGTCCAACCCCCCTGCCGCGGGCAGGGACATCTTCAACTAGATCAGGTTGCTCRGAGCCTCATCCAACCTGACCTTGAATGTTTCCAGGGATGGGTTCTTCTACCATGRGTAGTACTTTAGTCCCCCAAACTCTGCCACTAGGAAGGGAGCCAGGGCGACCTGAGAGCAGACCATCCTTGGATGATAACGCTAGCTGCTCTGCTACCCATGCTCCAAGAGTAYGTCCTCGTGTGAGAGTTCCTTGGAGAAGATTTAAGATCAGGTTGGGCCTGATGAGCTCCCTGATTCCTAAGGACATAACACCTGTCTATAGAGATAAAAAATATTGGCGTTTATATCTAAAGAAAGGCACTACCGTCTGCTGAAGAGAAATAAGCACTATGGGATACACATGATCTCAATTCTTTCAGTGAATCACTTGAGGATAAGGTAAATTGGTGAAAGCTCTTTGTCTCTTGGTGATGTCTATGCCATGGGAAATGTGGGCTCTGAGGCATAAAGATCCCATATGCTTTTCATAAGCCGTTCCTTTGGCAACAGTAAGGCCCATCCCAATGGGACACTTGGGGAAGAAGGTGGACTCAGGACCGAGTGGATGCAGTGGGGGAGATCCGAGCAGGAAAAAATGCGTTAACAGGCTCTTAAAACTGAGGTAATTTGTGGCTTTGTCATGGATGAGTTGTGTTTTAGGCGAACTTACCTGATCTTTCATGAGTTTTAGATGTTCCACAACTTCACCGAAGGGTGCTCTGCTCCTTTCAAGAGGAGACACAATTTAGTTCTCTGTGCTGTTTGCTATTGTACTTATGCACACACACCTGTATTTATACACTCAAATGAACCTTGATAAAACTACGCTTCTCTACAGCACATATTCCTTGTTTCTCAATGACAAACTTGCAACTACCGAAGCATCCATTTCTGACCAATTTCTCATCATTTAACACAATGGTTGTGCTGCCTGTATTGCATTTGCCAACTGCCAAATCTTTCTTTGGAAATGTAAAGAAACAGAGGAGAAGCCAAAAACAGTCACCTGCTGAAAAATCTTACGGTACCTAATATTTTMTTATTTGTCTTTTTTTTATTGAACACTGACAAATAACTTTGACTTCTTACAGACAGGGAGGTGATGCCGATTGCCTAYTGTAAACTATGATGCAATAGGTTTAACTTCATGCTCTACCTCCAGCTAAATGCTGAGATTTTTCACCAGCTTCAGCTTTTCAGATGTCAATGTTTGTGTTTTGACACCCATTACTACAGATGAAAGTTTAGTCACAGATGTATAAACTCCTAAATGGTTTTAGTTATGTTATAAACTACAAAATTTACCACTACAAAAGCTTCTCTATTATAAAAATAATATCAATGAAAATGCTGAGAAACAAACTGGTGGTTGCAACACGATTCAACATTTCTTTCCATTTTTTAAAAACCTAAAACCTCTTTTCATTCCCAAGGAACTTTTCATCCAKCACATACCCCCAAAAATTTCAAAGTGACTTTGATATAAGATCAGCCACACATATAAAAGAAATAAAATCTTAAYGTTCTTTGAAAGAGGAAAGAAAAGTCCTTATTTCCAATGTCTTTTTATGTATTATCTTTTTTTTACCCCCTCTAAAGAAAGCTACCGAGGAACGTGGGTGTCTTGCTCAGCAGTGATGCCTGTGATGTAGAGAGAGAAAACATCCAGCACTTAAGCAGAAATACCCTGATATTTCTTTGAATGCCTTTCACACTACTTCAATCAAATACATTTCCCCCCATTCAAGACAGTAAGTTGCCTTATAGCAGGTCTTGCTCCCTGCACACAACCATCCAGTTGCCCTGACATCCCTCCGCTCTTTCCATCCCACTTCTGTAATAGGCTGTGAAAATGAGACGGGGGAGACTTGGATGTGTGTGKGGCGGTCAGTTTGCTGTTCTAATTTGTTTGGAAAGGTTCCAAGAGACATATTTTCTGATTAAACCATTTTGGGAGCCCWCCCTCTGTGCCGAATTGAGGCTGTCCGTGGGGATGTGGACTCTGAGCACCTGGGCGCAGGGGGAAGCTCAGGCTCAGAGCAGGGAGCCGGCGGTGATGTGGTATGCCAGGCTGCTTCGCTGTGGTCTGCTTGGAGATGCTGAGCCTTCCTAGAGCTCATCGTCCTTCTGTCCTCAGCCAGCCTGACTGTGTGAACCATATCAGCAAATGACCTGGAGCCGCATCTTCTCTTGTTTTTTTATGGAGGTGAGAGAAGTTCAGAYACAGCACAAGTTCATAAATAACTTTAAGCTACCTTTGAAGTAACCAGTCCTTATTAAACATGCCTGGTCTAAAAGGTGATCAGAGAGAAAGCTAACACCAGCTCTGAACTATTGAGGTACATGAATTGGTTTTGACCTTAATGACCGTAAATACAAACTACCTTCTGATCCACTTTCTCCTTTTACACTGCCACCCTGTCCTCCTCTCCATCACCACTTTAGTCTCTCTGGATACTCTCCTTACCTTGATAAGCAGAGCATCTCCTGAGCTCTGCTTCTTCCCTATCTTTAATAGCAGTGTCCGTTGATTGCCCCATCTTGTCAATATATTTATGGAGAATTTCAGAAGAATATATGCAAATCTATTTTTTGGACACTTTGCTTGAGTACTTCCCCTCCACTCACCGTCTTTTGCTTTGTCACACACACACCAATTATCACTCTATTTGTGCATAAATCAGGTTCAACACTTGCAGTGCAAACCTCTCTGCATCACAACAGCACYGAGCTCAATTTTCAGCTTCATGGCATCATTTGGTGACTCTATGTCATCATGCTGTCCCTTAGTAGGATGCAGGACAAGATTAAGATCAGTAGCACAGTTCATCTATACCAAACATGACTTGGACGGCAGTTACTACTCCTGTACTCATCACAGAGCCAAGCACAATTTACACCTGGTAGACCTCACCTGGATGACCACTGTCAAACTGCATTGCCATTGACCCCATGGAAATTAAGGCTATATCCGTAACAGTGAACCAAGTAGTGCCAACTTTTGCAATGCGACTGGAAACTATTTGGGAGATTGTCAGCTGGGTCAAGACAAAATTGCACCAAGAACCATTTACACAACTGAGCATTACGGGGTGGCAGGGACCCTGACTGTGCCTGTTCACTGACACTGCTTAACTTAATGGTATACCTGCAGCCTGTACTTACTAAAGGAGTACCATTGCAATGGGGCAGCTTTAGTCTCTATACACAGTTTTTACCATGAGACTGTTTTTTCTACCACAGATACTCAATTGCAGCATCACTGGCATTTTCCAAAACGTTAACTCTCAAAATGTTAGCTGCTGTTAAATTCTAAAAATGCTCTAAATAATATCTGTGTTTGTAGAAGTTCAGCTTCATTTATCGACTCTGAAAAGACGATGTGTAGACTTACAGCTGTCTGAAGCGACAAAAAATAAAACCTTGAAACAAACACATCCGTGGATTCTCATTAGAGCCCTAACAAGTGAGAAGACTGTAGCGCCAGCACATCTGAGGTCAGGGGAGACACAAAGGAAATACCTCGTGAGCACAAGGACCATTCAAACTCTCCAGAACAATCACAGTGCTGAAGAAGCTAAAAGAGTTTTATTATAAGCAGCTAAAGACTTATTGCACTGAGCTTGACAATGTCTTCCTAAGCTGAAACGACAGAAGGGCAGACAGTTTATGCAGTGTGCAACTGAAGACTAATTCAATGCCCCGAATTCTTCCCCGTAGCCATTTCAGTGACTTCAAGGGAGCTATTTTGCCAAAGGTATTATGAGAATATTTTTATTTCAATAAAATGGCTACTTTGCCGGAATTCATTCCGACAGATGTTTTAGCAATTACGAAATCACTTAACTAATTATCTCAAATACCTTTTTGGCCATCTCCACTATGATAAACACCTCAAACTAAATTATACTGAGTAAACTGCAGTGGGACTGCACAAACCCTTGGCTTTGGGAGAGACAGGATGGAAGTTAGTGCTTGGCACTTAATGTCATCAGCATTATAATGATTCAGCTAGAGTATATATAATTTTGTTGCTGACCTTACATTATTATATAATTAAGGTAATTTAAGTAATTACTTGCTAAAAAGACTAATTTTGTTCATCAACATAAAGACTCTCAAAGCACAGCAATATGAGGGAATTAGATTCCAATACAGCAATTTGGGGAGAATTAGAACCTCCAGTGAATAAAGTGAAACAGGAGTAAGCAGTAAAACGGAAGAAAGGACAGTAAAAGTTCATGAAACCTGGTTACTACTCTCTGTTCTGTCACAGACATCCCTTGAAACTCCCCAGTACTCTAAACATAGTAAGGGTTTTCCTGTCGCATGTAAAATATTCACTGTGAGACTTCTAACTGTAAACTTAAATTTAATAAGTAGAGAAGCCAAAACTCTTTCCCAAGCCAGACAAGCAAAAATCTTTCCTTAGAGATGTCTGTAATCAGAGTGACTCTTCTGAAGACAATTTTGCCTCTCCCCTGCAAAATAAGATTATCCTAGAAGAACCTAACCAATTAACTCTTTAATTGAGTATACCGAGTATGCAGCAATCTCAGTTATTTCAAGCCATAAGCTCATCCATAAAAATAGCCCACCTCATTCCTGCACAATAATGTAAATTTAAACCACAGAGTTTTTCCTCTGGAGAGATGTCTTGTTATAAATGATCATATTAAACATTGGCGTCTTCTGCAAACATACCAAGAATTAAAAGGAAGACTTTGACGTCAAAAGAATGTTACATTTGAGAAACTTCAAGGAAAGTTTTTTGGATTACTGTCAATTCATTATTTCTTTTAGAGGTGTCAACCCGCTTGTTTATCTGTGTTCAGACAATGTAAAACTTTTTCTGTCTATAAACTTTGGAAAAAAAAAAAAACTTCCTATAACAGAAAATAATTTATCCAGCTTTAAACCTTGCTTGTGGTTGCTCCTGATGCTATTTTGAATTGGATGATGACATGTACCTGCTTTTATGACAGGAGGAAGATTTTGTTACAAGTAATCAATATTTTGTTTGTTTAATAACTAAGAAATTGCTTGAGTATATAACTGAGGAGTTAATTATTTGGCAGGCCTATGAAACATGCTAATTAAAATTTTAAGTTACAAGAAGCCTACAGAAGTATTTAATAGAAGAAGCTACACTTGAAGACACTAGTTTAGTACTTCAAGCAAGTGTGCCATATTAATAATATAAACTAAAGTACAAAAAGTACTTTATCTATAAAGCCAGGAGACTTTGATATGTACAATCTATATTTTTAATGCAAGTGAAAGAACTTTCAAGCACCCGTAAGAACGTCAAGCTTAAGAATTTACGGGACTGCAATGATATTGCGAAGAATACAGGTTTTCAAAACAAAATTTCAAAGGTATTACAGAACCTGACGCATTAAGAATAGAAACTACTGTCCAATTCAAAAACATCACTGCAAGCAGAGAAACTCACCACTGACCATATATATAAGAGAGACAAAGCAAAAGGAGGATCCCCAAAGAGCCCCCAAAGAATCTGACAGCATTTTGGAAACAAACTGCCACCCAGACTCAAACATGAAGAAATTACGGCACTTGCAGAGGTTTACCTGTTACTGATTTTGCTTTTATTTGAACATTGACATGTTGTTGTAACTTGAGTTGTATTAAAAGCTCATTGCGTTAAACCCCAAACAGCTACAGAACGTAAGCCGACTAAGGTAAGACAGTCTGTGAGGGATTTAACTTGAATTTAGGATGCTTAATTTTCATTAAACTTTCTGTCTCAAATTATTCTTTAAACAAACTGGAGGTTAAATGACATTGAGATTTTAAGTGAATACTTTCAGAGCTTTCCTCCAGTTACAAAGCTTCCTGGGATTTACTTTGTCTTCTTGCAAACATTCTTAGTTTTGCTTGGTCAAAAAAAAGACTCACCTTTCTAAATAGACTTGCCATTAAAACTAGCTGAATTATCTGTGATAATTATCTGTGCTCCATCTTAGGATTTAATAGCACTTGCCTCTATAATAAAAGTAGGTATCATTTGCATGGATGATGCAGTTTGAGTCTTCCCCAGGGAATAATGGAACTAATATGGAGTTTTACTGCTTATTTTTTGACACCATTTTTTATATGAAGAAAGAAAAAAACAGATTTGTGATTAATAACTTCCATTTCCTTTGTTTGCTTACTTTTGTCAGGTTTTCCTCCAGGGCATGGTAAGAATCTTTACAGTATGACACTAATAGGACCGTCATGTCCCTGAAATTGCATCGCATAAACAATTACATGTAATTCAGTTCACGGTTTCCTCAGAGACTTCCTCAAAGGCTGCATTACTTGGTTCCTGACTCTAAAATATTTTCTCCTTCATATCTACGAACACTAAAAAGGATAAGAGGGGACTTCATCAAAGCCTAGTGCTACCCTACAGTGGGAAAAAACTTCTCATTCTTTAACAAAATGGACAAAGACTAAAGGGATCCAGTTGCTGGGAGCTGTAGAAGGGTACATTCAAATGGGAAATAAGGTTAAAGTTTTGACATTAGTTAACCACTGGAACATACTGCCAAGGAACAAGGAGGATTGTCCATCATGAATCAAACTAAGGATGAAGGGGGTTTTCAAGCCATGTTCTTGCTCCATCATAAAGTATGGGATCTGTTCCAGGACCACTGGGTGAAACTCTATGGCCTTTCAGAAGGTAATCACAGGCATCATCTGTGGCCTTAAACTCTACAAATATATGGAGGAAAAAAATCTCTTGTATGTTGGCCAAAGTAGTTACGAAGAAATAAAATGCGTCACATAAAAAAGAAAGGCTACAGAGATATTAAATGGTAAAAGGAAAGCAACAAACTACTAATAAACAGCATTGACTGGCTTGAAGAGGGTTCATCTCCAAGTGCTTTTAATTGAAAAAAATGGTGGATAAGTTTGGCTTTGGGCTAATACAGTACAGTGGAAAGTTGTGATAGGTCTGAGGAGTAAAAAGCCTGGAGAGCTGTATTTTAGCAATGGAATACTGAGGGATGAACTTCTGCTGTGGAAATGGGACCTTTTCCTTTCACCCCCAAATAATTCTTAGCAATTTTAACATCTATGCAAAATAGAGCTTATTTTATTTTTCATAAGCTAGAGAAGAAAACGTATTTGGTTTTATTGTCTGCTTGTGAAATAGCATTACTCATGTATTTCCCTGTGTATCAGTGTCATCACCTAAGGAACACACAAACCTCCCAGAACCTGTCTGAAAGGTCCAGCCCTTCCATGCATGAATGAAGAACTCAACTGGTTTGAGAAGTACAGCTAGGTCTTAACAGCTGTGGGTTTCACATCAGCCATCTACAAATACTTTCATACAAGTAAACAATAGACAGCATTAAAGAGAACAATGAAAAAAAAAATCTGTAAGCCTACATGCAGTCTAGGTTTTCAATGTCAGAGTATTAATGTGCTCATCATTCTTCAGAATTGAGCCACTTCTAGAGGAAGTTCAGAAATAAAATACAGTAAGCAGGATGAAATATTTTCAGTCATGAAATATTTCCATTGCACCTTACAACTTGGGAATCCACTGGATGAAAAATGTCATTTCCAGGAGCAAAATAAAATAATGTGACAACATGAGAAAATGATTGTTGTAAAATATTTACTCCCATCCATGAGCATGTAAGCTCTTGCTGTCCTTGGTGGGGATAAATTTGATAACCACTCTAACAGGTAATGTGAACAAAAGGTGTATCATATCCACCAGTGTGAAGAAGCAATCTTCATGACATGTAGCCAGCACATCTGCTGATGCCGATTTTTTCAGCTAATTCTGTGTTCTCCAACTGACCTGCAGCTTCCTTATTTCTGGAGCTATTGGCATCCCCTCTATGGCTTCAAGGCTATTTCTTGAAATTGTCCTTTTTATAATATTAGTCTAGTAAGACTGGCATGAAATAAAACCCTGACAAGCAATCAAAGAAGTTATTTTCTAACAGAGTTTCTCTAGAGAATCAGGTCAAAAGCCTACTTCTAGCCTTGAACACTTGGAAGACATGAAAGAAAGCTTTGTTTTAGAAGCTTAGATGTCTACACACAAAGTTGATAATTGTTTTCTCTTTTTTTCTGTTTATTGCTTTTGAAGAAATTCAGTCCGAGACCTGGGATGCATCAAAGAAAGATGTGTATCTGGATGAGCTTCGTTTGATGGCAAGAGCTTTTCCTTATTAAGTCATCAAAACAGCCTGGAGTGAGAAGGTAGCAGAAGCCTTCTGGAAAAGAGTACCAAGCACCACTGAGGTCAATCACAGGGCACAGAAACTCGACAGCTTTTATGTTCTCTCTTTTTATGTGCACACAATTAGGGAGCTAGATGTCACTTGTGTGAAGAGCCAGCGTGTCTGATCCAAAACTCATCAAGTCAATATAAACATGCCCTTTGACTTCAAATGAGCTTGGGATAAGCCCTCAAAGATTTTAGCACTAATGAGTAAGAGCTTTTCCAACACCACTTGGATAATCTTCCAGGTGGGGGTGGTGGAGGGCAGTTTCAAAAGCAGATCTGAGCTCTGTGTATTGGTTGTGATCCATCAGAGAAGATACTTTCTTTGGTCAGACAGGGACTGTTTTTCTTGTACTCTCTATCACGATGCAAAGTCTTTTGCAGGAATACCAGCACAGACTCACCTACCAAACTTCTTGCTGCTGCAACACTCTAGGACACTCATGATGTGCTTCTGTGTTATAACATGGTTTATGGCTTTTGTTCCATTTCAGAAAAGGCCTTAATTTGTACAGAGTGCTCRATATTTCTTACAACCTATGGATACTGCCTATGGACTGACCATGGACATGCTGCCAATGACTTCATTGCCAGTGTACAGAAGGACTGGGCTACTCTGTTGATTATCTCTCATCTTATGCGTCTCCTGTATTTAAAAAAGAATAAAAGGAATTCTACGCCCCAAACCACCAACTTTCACAGTTGCATGAGAACGTTTGTTTTTGTTGCATTCAAACCTGAGCCAGCTCAGCTTGTATCAGTCAATCGCAGGTTTCAAACCCAGTCCATTTTAGGGGCAAGTAATGAAAATGCTATGAGGTTCTGTGGGACTGTGCCCTTGCCCTGCCTGCCCTGCTCTTATCCTCGCTCCTGGCTCTCCCTCACTTGTGAAGAAGCCGCCGCTGCTGCTCCCTGACAGTAAAGACTGGTGTAAAGATCCTGGAGCATATTTAAGTTGCTGGAAAGTACAGAGAGGAGGAGGAAGGGCAGGAGTGTGGAAGACGAGCCATGGAACGAGAGAACAACTCAGGTGCCACCCGAGCCATCCCTGTCACTCCCTTTCTGTCCTTTTCTTCCATCCTTTTGCTTTGTTATGTCTAAACCAGACCCCTTTGGATACTGATTTTCAATCTGTAATGCCATGAATTCCAGACATTGCCTTCTTCAAGTTATTTGGGCGTTTGTACTATTGCATTGATTATAAGGCCAGAGACATCACTGTATTATCTGCTCTTATCTCCTGCATAACAGAGTTAAGAGGCCTTTTCTAAAGTGTTTGAGTAACAACATCCTTTTAAATGGAACCTCTTCCTACTCCTCTCTATTTTTGATTTCTAAGATGCCATGAATAGAAATCTGCCACAGTTCTTCAGAAATTTGCCCCAAAATAATGATGTCCACTATGGAAGCAATGTATTTAATTTCTATACAAATCCAGTGTAGATTCAGATTTCATCCCCCCATATCTAAGAAACCCTTGCCTGATTGACTACTGAAGCTACCTTTCCCCTGCAAAAGTTTTAGAGCTTGATTCTCAGGTCAGCCTCTGGAGAAAGGAGGAGGCAGGAGATCCAGGCTACAGGCGTGCCTTCCCCGTGAAGCCCTCGTAGGCATGGTGTCACAGAGTTCTGTTCTTCACTCAAAGGTCTTATTTTTATTTTCTGATTTTGTTTTTGCTTTTGAGAGATAATCTCCATTATCACATTCTTTCCTGTTCAATGCTTTTTAATGCATGTATTATTTATCTTAGGAAGGTCCTTTATGCTCTTGTGTGAATTCCAATTGTTATGGCTCATTTTAATTTCCTTTAAGGCCCTTGGCCATTTTTCTGTTGGAGTATAGCTGGTTCCACTTAATAAAAGTTTTGCTATGCAGATACATGAAGCTTCTGTGCCCCACCTTTGAATCTCTGAATAAACACGACTACGCTATCTGATATATTTTATACAGTCAAATTCAAAAGAGATGATGGAGCCTAAAGCATGGGCAAAGTTGTGCTTAACTCTAGTACGTACAACAAACAAAAGAATTGGGGGTATGTGTCTACAGAAAACCAAGCAATTTAATTTTTGATTTATTTTACTTTTACCCAGTTTGGATGCTTATGTGTATTGGTGGTGAGGAACGTATATCTATCATATGGCCATATATTTGGTCTAGATAAATCCTGCTTGTGCTGGTTGTGGCTGGGGTAGAGTTAATTTTCTTCATAGAAGCTAGTATGGGGCTATGTTTTTGATTTGTGCTGGAAACAGCTTTGATATAACACAGGGATGTTTTTGTTACTGCTGAGCAGGGCTTACACAGAGTCAAGGCCTTTTCTGCTCCTCACCCCACCCCACCAGCGAGGAGGCTGGGGGTGCACARGAAGTTGGGAGGGGACACAGCCGGGACAGCTGACCCCAACTGACCAAAGGGATATTCCATCCCATATGACGTCATGCTCAGCATATAAAGCTGGGGGAAGAAGAAGGAAGGGGGGACGTTCAGAGTGATGGCGTTTGTCTTCCCAAGTCACCRTTACGTGTGATGGAGCCCTGCTTTCCTGGAGRTGGCTGAACACCTGCCTGCCCATGGGAAGGAGTGAATGAATTCCTTGTTTTGCTTTGCTTGCGTGCACGTGACTTTTGCTTTGCCTATTAAACTGTCTTTATCTCAACCCACGAGTTTTCTCACTTTTACTCTTCTGATTCTCTCCCCCATCCCACTGGTGGGGAGTGAGTGAGCAGCTGTGTGGGGGCTTAGTTCCTGGCTGGGGTTAAACCACGACACTGCTATACCTGGACACCTTTATCAGAGGCACAATTAGCAATAACAGAATTACACAGCAAAGAAAGATGCTTCTCAAACTCATCTCAAGTCAACCTCAGAGGATTTGATCTCAACACTGCTTCTGAAGAATACTGTTGTCTGAATGTTAGATATTTTTCAAGCAAACGGTACTGTTTGACAATACCAATAGTAATTTCAAGTGTTTTCTCATGTGTAATTTCTTTTTCCGCAGTTTATCATATCAAAACAGTTTGAATAGAGAAAATAGCCATGACTTTTCTATTTAACCAAAACCTTGTTTTCTCTCATTTATTTGTTGCCTCTAATCATGAGACAATAAAGTCAAGTATTTGGGAAAAGGCCCTTCTTTTCATTGCGTGTAACATCATTAGGGACTGTGTGATTTGGATTTCCATGTCTGAATAGAAATAATTAGAAAATATGATTCAAGTATTTTATGTCTCAGAAAGATGCTGGGATAAATTCTGCCTTTCTCTGCGTGAGGCAAGGAAAATTAAATTGAGTAAAGGGCTCAAAAGCAGTCTAGAAAGCTGTATCCAAACTAGTGCATGGGACAAGAAAATGGAAGCTTCTAGGATATGGCAGAAGACAAACCAAGAGAGGGACTCTATCTGATGTGCTGAAAGGTACATCTGCCATTGCTGCTGTATGCCCAGCAAGAATTGCCAGAGGCATCTGCAAATGGCTACCAGCTCTTCATGTGGTATCTGTCTGAGGTCTACAAGGGACAAGCCATGTTAAGTATGGTACCCATCCAGTTAATGCCATCAAGCCTACCCAGAGGCACAGATATTTTGGGAAGAACAACGATTCATTTTGGCTTCCATGGGTGCTGCAAGACTCAAYGGTAGGGAGCTGTCGGAAAAGGACCTGGGGGTGCTGGTTGACAGCYGGCTGAACTTGAGCAGTGTGCCCAGGTGGCCAAGAAGGCCAATGGCATCCTGGCCTGTATCAGAAATAGTGTGGCCAGCAGGACTAGGGAAGTGATCGTGCCCCTGTACTCAGCACTGGTGAGGCCGCACTTCGAACAATGTGTTCAGGTTTGGGCCCCTCGCTACAAGAAGGACATTGAGGTGCTGGAGCATGTCCAGAGGAGGGCAACGAAGCTGGTAAAGGGTCTGGAGAGCAAGTCTTACGAGGAGCGGCTGAGGGAACTGGGACTGTTTAGCCTGGAGAAGAGGAGGCTGAGGGGAGACCTTATCGCCCTCTACAACTACCTGAAAGGAGGTTGCAGCGAGGTGGGTGTTGGTCTCTTCTGCCAAGTAACTAGCAATAGGACGAGAGGAAATGGCCTCAAGTTGCAACAGGGGAGGTTTAGATTGGACATTAGGAAAAATTTCTTTACTGAAAGAGTGGTTAAACATTGGAASAGGCTGCCCAGGGAAGTGGTGGAGTCACCATCCCTGGAAGTATTTAAAAGACGTGTAGATGAGGCGCTTAGGGACATGGTTTAGTGGGCATGGTGGTGTTGTGTTGACRGTTGGACTCGATGATCTTAGAGGTCTTTTCCAACCTTAATGATTCTATGATTCTAAGCGAGGTGCTCCTATTTTTAAAAGCACAAACAGGGTTGCGGGTTGTGTATCGCCAATGGTGAAGGTATTTCCTATGGACAATGGTGCACTAGAATAAATAGGGTCACGTTTGCTCAGTTCTTAGGGTAAAAGTTATATGACTTGAGACCTGAGTTTTTGACAGCCACATGCTTGCCTGTGCATGAGGAACCAGCCAGAAGGCAGATGTATTGCTGTGAAGCATCTATCCCTTATCCAAATGTGTGCAAGTTTGGAGCCTACATTTAGGTTCTCTGAATCCACATCTAAAATATTCTTATAGGTGCCTCAAACCAGAAAACTGAATATATATCCTTTGTTCACTGACAGAGGCCAAATTCAGTTCAGTGCGTTCTTTATGATCTTTGAACACCAGAGTCATCTTGCACCAGAGCAGAACAAGAAGAAGTGTATCATACCTCAAATCCCTGAGATTTCATCAGAAAGAAGAAGATCACAGCACTACTCAGAGCAACTTAAGTGCCAAAGTCAGGTAGAAAAGATCTCTCTTTGGGAGCCTTCAAAGCAACTGTTTCTCCCCAGTGACTTTATAAGGAATTTATGCACTTACTTTATGGAGGCATTTTCACCAGGCACCTAAAATTCAGGTGCAAATTAGGCACCTACATTCCTACATACAATGCACTGGTGACTGACTTGGAATAAAAAGACTTGCAAGGGATTAGATAAAACAGCCTGAAGGATGTACAAAATACATGCATATAAAAATATACAGATAATGAATGTTACAGCTATATACACAGACTCCTAAGACAAAACTGACTGCAGCACAAATGCTCAGCCAGAAATGTGAACACTCAGATTTGGAGTCAGGCTGGACATATCTCTCTCCAGCCTGCATATGGGGATGGGTAACACCGAATGCTATCTGATATTCGTTAAGTCCAGATAAATGAGAAGGGTCTGAAGCGGGGGACTCTACCCTGCTCTCTCATGCTCAAGCCCAGTGTTGTCCAAAGACAGACACTGGAGTAGGAAGGGAGGAACATGCCTCAAGGCTACCGAAATGTTCTCAGTAATAGGTTAAAAATGTGAAGCATTTAAAGTGTCTGATGTTCCCTTTGATATTCTCCAGGCAATTTCCTAAATCAGCTTCAAATTTTACTCATTTTCGGCTTTAAAACAGCAGCCACAAATGATTAAAAGAAACAACAACAACAAAAAATAAACACACACCCAGATGGTAACTATTATCTGAGCCAGAAAATAGAGACAAATACATCCACTTAGGGCAAACTAACATATTGTATTATATCACTATGATGTACTGTAATGGGATATGATTTACATTAAAACTTGTCGTGAATTAGAGATTTAACTTATGGCCTTTCTCCACAAATTACAACAACAAACAAGAGCATGAAAATAAGCTCTAATAGCGGCATGCATCCCATCACCATTTGCTGGATTATTTCTAGACCAAAGCCATGGATGAAATATTCCAAAGTGCAGTTTCTAACACTATTCTAGAAATGTGATTTAAGTGAAAATCCTGAATCCCTGTGGTCAGCAAAGATTTTATGGCAATCTTGCCAAGAATTGGGGTGTTTTACGTGAGATTTTGACTACAAAACACTCCAGAACAGTTAGGCAGATGGTGTGACCATGGCTTATTACGTTAAATGTAACGGTCTCACTTGTGCTCCCTCCATCTGTTTGCTCTAGCCACCTCTTGTCTTATATCATAACCTCTTAAGATACCTATTTTAGGGACTATCTTTTAGCTATGTATGTTGAAGCATCCAGCACAAAAGGAGCCAGCGCTTTGGGCTTTCCTTTGTTAATGCAACCGAGCTAAACAGATTACAACTTGTCAGGGATGAGTTTGCCACACTTACTATCTGTACCAAATTGTACTTCTAATTGGATAAGGTTCTCTTCCCTGCGTGCCGTCATCTGGTTTGTAGGGCAGTGCACCTTTTAAGCACTGCAAAATCTCTTGCTGAGACAGCTGCACTTTGTGWTGGATACTATACAAACATACACATAAACACATTTCAGTTCCCTAATTTATATAACTGCTTCCTACAAAGATCCTAGGACTGAAGGTTGCTCTGAGAGGGAGGATGACATGGTAAGTGGATTCCAAAGATTTGAGGTTTCTTCTCCCTAAGTGACTTGCCAGAGCCAAGCTCATCTGTATGCGCCAATATTCTCTAAATAATAAAAAAAAGGATAATGTTTCCTCTCCTGATGAATGTGCATTCAACTTTATCCACACAGTGCTTTAGCAGCTCTGCAAGAATGTAAAAAAGCTATCTAATTTCCTGTTTAACTCTGTCTAGAAACAATCACTGAGATCATGGAAGGCAACTTCTCCCTGCTGAACATGTGCCTGCCCGAAAGCTCGAGACTGGGAGGGGAATGATGAATACCCACCTCCAAAGTTAAAAATAGTCCTATTCCTTCCTGCTCTGTTGCAAAGACGAAAAAGAAGAGAAAAGAAAAAAAAAAGGATGTTTGAGGCAGAATTGGTAAGCAATTACAAATGTAGCACCTCCAGCAGTACTCGAGACAACGTTAATCTAGCTGCCTTGGGTACCAGCATGAAGCCTGGATCCTCACCCACATGGTGAGCCACAGATGACATTTATCCCGCTGCACCTCCTCTGGTTTTGTTACAAGCTACTGTGATTAAGACTAGGACAGCGTCCTGACTTGTACCACGGTCGCAGCTCTGTTTACAGCACAAACTGACCTTTCCTTACTGCCTGAAGAAACATGAATGATATATCTGTAAATGTTAGCCTTTTTTAAAAAAAAAAAGAATGTTATTATCTAGCCATTAACAATAGGAAAGTAGGAGCTGAAAAAAAGTAAGGCAAAATTTAGCTGCTCATGTCTCCTTGGCTTTGGGAGAGATTCTCACATCAGTAAGTCATTTCCGAAATGMAGACAGTAAGAAGAAAGTGATGTGCAGGGAAGAACGAAATCCCATTCAGGACGAGTGTATCGGATACCCAGAGCAGTGTGACTGCTCTGCTCAGGGAAACAGCTGAGATGATAGCTCCGATTTTTTTGAAACTTCTGGAATTTGTGCTCCCTGCCAAAGGAAAATAAGGGAAACTACTACGAATCAGAGATAAAAGTGTTATGAGAACCACGCCAGCAATGAAATGTCAGAGAAAACAGTAACGGGAAGCAGAGTACGTCAAGGAGAGATAGCATATGATGTCACCGTGGTTTATTCCACGGCAAAGGAGAGATCAAGTTTTGCAATGCTCAGGGTCAGGCAGTAATGAGGTAGGAAGCAAAGCTACAGAAGTGACTCACAAGCAGGAGGTTGCGCTCTTCTATGAACACTAGGACTTCTCACAAATTTCATAATGCCAAATATGTTTTTAGCAATTACCCTACAGGCTCATTTCTCCCTCATTTGCAACTGCCTGATATGTTTCTAGTAACTGCAGCTATCCCTGAGTTAAAATAGTAAAATAAAGAAGGCAGAGATTTTTCTTGCTACCATTTTTAGCATTTTGTCCCTTTGGGATGAAATGAATCATATTGTTTACTACGGTCTTTCATTTTAGTCCTCAGTCTTATACTCCAGCTGGAAGTGGGAAGGATAACCAGCACTGTGCCCAGTTACCTCGCAGTTGGTGTTAAGAGAGTACGTAACACCTGAAACGAGATGGAAAACATAGGTAGGAAGTCAGAAAGACCTGCCGTGGGGATTGCTCCTTTGCTGTTGTGCTCAGAGGRGCAAACTACTGCTCAGCAGAGCAATGCAGACCCACCAGCTCTGCCAGCGGGGCACCTGCTAGCCCCAGGTCTGAAYGCGGACGCTTGCAACCACCCCGTGGCATCAACCTTACACCTGCTACAGGAAATTGAAAGGACAAAACCCACATAAAATTCAGCTCTCACACAGCTTCAACTGTAAGCTCGTACTTTCCCCCCATAACCTATGCAAGATGTTTCTGAAGAGTAAGGAGCGATGGGCCGTGACAAAGCTTCAGTACAGAAATGAATTGGCAGCTACACGTGCGTTAGGAAGTATCAATGCCAAAGAGCTAAAGAAAAGCAAACAGAAGGCAAAGAGATCTGAAAGAGAAACAGTAATGGTAACACGATACAAAAATATCAGATGTAACTGAGAAAAGCAAGCAGGATTTAATGCAAGCTAGCCTTGTTGGTGCTGTATAAATGTCTTGTTCTGTTCCATTCTGGTGTTATTCCAGGGTCAAGCGTATTCAGTGTCCTTTATAATCAAGCTGTCAATATACAGTCTTGATGCTATATATTGATTTTCTGCCACAAAAAAAGAGGAAGTTAGCCCTTTGTATTCAGCAACGTCGCAGCGACTTAATATTTCTTAGACCACAATAGTCAGTATCACCACAAAGACCAGGGCATCTTCCTGGCCCCACACATTTTATCTGCAGTTTTTATGCATGTAAGTTCTTTACAAACATGTCGACAATGTAGCGTAGCAATTTATTTAGTAGCAATGAGAAATCTGTGAAGTTCCAGTTTGTATGAATAAACTAGTTATGCAAACTTCTGTGAACTAAAGGGAAAAGGGCAAGAAAATCCCCCTGAAATCCTCTTAAGGAAGATATGAAATTTAGGACTTTAATAAAAAACTGTTGACAAAATAAATGTTCGTAACAATAATATTTAGCACTTACATAGTTCTTTCTCTCTAAGTTTCTCCCAAACTTCACAAAAGAGATCAGACTGAGCCTCACAGTGGCTAAGGAAAGTGAAGAAGAGAGTTACGTGACTTGCTCAAAACAGTATATAAYGCAGCTAAGAAAATTTGCACTTTCAGTCCTATTTCTTCATATTAAGCAYATTCTTGTCTCGCCAACTTCCCCATGTCTTTTTAGCCATGAGCAGGGATGATACAAGGGCTCTTCTACCTGAACTCCCAGCTTCTTAAAATGAAAATGAAAGCCCATAATGCTTTTCCTAAGGAAATTTAAATGTTAGAAAAAGCAGACGTTGTCAGAGTGGTTCTACAAGCATAAAAATCCCATCATCATAATTGTCAGGTGTATTTCTTTATTCTGTGTTCAGATAGTATTTGTCAAGAAATACATTACGAATTACGGGAAGATGTATGCAGCAGGAAAGGAGGCGGAGGGCTGGGCTTGCACAATGCCAACGTTCTTCCATTACAGGATATTGATTTGGTAAGATATGAGCTCAGCCTGCAAGTATTATCTGAAAATGGAGTAAGTAGAAAGCTGGAAGGAGCTCTACCAGCCATCTCAAAGGTGGTACCCACAAACGCAGCCTGCCCCGGTRTACATGTCTCATTAGTTTTTAAGGGTCTCCTAAGAAGACAATTCAAAACCCTGCCAAGGAGCCCCATCCAGTGCTTAACTGTATCTGTCACCAGAAAGATCTTCTTACCAGCTGACTTAGAGCTCCTCCTTCAGTATCGCTTTCCAGCCAGCGAGCTCCCCTTTTGTATTTGTGCATTTGGGTGTATTTTTCCTTCCTACTTCCACTTCTACTTACAGAATTAAGTACTCTTACTTACACTTCTACTTACACTTCTACTTACACTGATAAACCGGGCAATCGACTGAAAGCAGCCTTGGTTTTCTCCAAGCCCTTCATCTCCTCCCTGCGCATCGCGGTCCACGCGCGCTGGCACTCTGTGTGCTGGTAAGGCAAGCAGGGGACAGCCTTGGCACAGGGCAGCCCATGCAAAGCCTTGTCTTGGGCTGCCCTCTCAGCTCGACCACACTTCCCTGGTTTGCTTAAGAAAATGTTACATGTGACCGTATCAAAAACCTTATTCAATTCCCAACATATCACCTTCACCATTTCCTTCTCACCTGTCRGACGGTTTCTGACACCCTGCTACGTGCAAGCAAAATTAATTGGTCTTTTACTTTGACAATAAACCCCAATGAAGTACCTTTAAATTACTTTCAGTGAAAAGTTTCTTACCACACTAAATATTTGCTTTTTTCAACTTTATTTGCTAGCCTGAAAGCTTATTATTTGCTAACACCACCTCTTTAGGGAGCTGCTGGCTTACAGTCTTCTTCAAACAGGATCTTGTAGGTCTCTGGACACTTGTCATAGGTGGTTCCCCTTTCCAAAACAGACAGGGAAACTCTTTGAACAAGATCCACAGAAGACTAAGATCCATCTGTTTGAACAAGATCCAGCCGAGCTGTTTCAAGTGATTACAAGATATTTCAGAGATATTTAGTGGCCAATTTTACTTGGCTTGCGGCTAAACTTTGAGATCTACTTTTTAAACAGGAAGATTTCAGATCACAGGTTTTTAGAATTTTTCTGAATTACAAAAAATGCTGGGAAAAAAGAAAAGTTGGGAATATATATATAAAAATATATATCTCTCTCTATATTTCATAAAATAGGACCACACACTGGCGGCACGGGATATGTGAATTCTTGAACTACCAACTACTGATATAAAAGACATGCTGCTTCCCCTGGGGCTGTTCTGTTCAGAGCAGGAGGATGCTGGTCCCCAGGTGCCAAGACACCCATCCCGCCCCCCCTCAGCACATTTCTCATGCAGTTTTTTGGCCTAAGCTGCAGTTTTGATCACATTTCCATTAGGCATCACCGACTGCAAGTACCCACGCATGCTGAGCGGCATATTAAAACTACTTTTTAATGTCTCACTATAAAACTTGCTTTCAATATCAAACAAAACATTAAAGATCCATTATTTCTCCATACCAGCTAAAGACTTTTTAATGAGATTAATTACAAGAAAAGAAGAACCTATTTTTCAGAAGATCAGTTGAATAACACAACGCCTAATGTTTAGCAACTTTAACTAGCGTTATTAGATCTGATGTTATTTGAAAAACGCATTTATAGTATTTCAAGTTGTTAAACTGGACACATTCTAAATCTGCCAGAAATAAAACTGCCCGTTTTTCTGTTACGTGCCTCTACACTTTTCAGAGCTCTACAGCTTTCACATGCCTTTAAGAAATCTATATGCGCCTTGAATGGGAAATCATTTGATTTTACAGAAATGCATAAATAAATGTCCACCATGATCTATACCTAAAATCTGAGATAAAGCAGAAGTTATCAGCATTAACCTCTCTTGTTCTGCTCGCAGGAGTCAGTAAAAAAAAAGTGTGTTTTAAAATGGCTTTGTAGGACGATGGCTCTGTCACGATGGTGACGAACTTCTCACGTAAAAGACCAAAGAAAAGATGAGGGGAAGTGAAGAAAGAAATTACTACATAATGAAATTTAAAAATACTATATGCAGGCAGCAAAGAAAGAATACTTATGAATTTATTTTTTTAATCTCATTTCAGGCAGGGAGAAAAGAGACGAAGGAGAGCAAGCGCAGGGGAGATGATGCTTCACTCGCTTACTGGATCTCTGAGGATATTACAGCCTTGTTTGACAAGGAAAGAACAGCAAAGATTAGCTATGTGGATTTCTAAACCCCCCAACCTTGTTTCTCGCTAAAGGTTAATGTCTAGGAGTGGAAGAAAATTGACATACTTCTATAAAAGCCTAAAGGTAAAAGACAAAGGGCAGTCTCAAGTGGATACTTTTCCAGCTAGAAAAAGCTGTTGCACATCAGCGAAGGCACCAAGACTTACTTTTGCTGCTATTTTTATTATTAATATAAACAATCTTTATTTGCATGAAGAGTTCTAATTTTGCCAGAGATGCTAAGTGGAAAGGAAATTATTAATGCTGAAGGACCGGGACAAATCAAACACCTGAGCATAGGGAGCTTCACGCGAAGCAGCAGGAGACTCTGCCACAATTCCTGGGAAAAAAGATCCAAGGAAAGCAGCCTACATCCTACATGCCCAACTAACCAGAAGACGTGCCTAACCTGGCTGCTCTCGTCGAGATACAGAGCTGAAACGCAAGTTACGCAAGGAAGACAAATGACAATGCTGAAATGCAGTAAGAAGATAGGAAGCACTAGTTTGGATTCATCTATGCAATGATGAAATGTGTACCTGTTCTCGAATATGAAAGAACGGCACAGCTCTTTGTGGGGGGCTTGGCTTCAGACCTTGTGACACAGCCAGAGGTGATGGGCCCATTGGGCTCCCTGGTACCAATCCCAAGCCACGGAAATGCATTTCTCAGCATATGCAACTGCTTCTCCTAAGTATTCCAAAAAAAGAATACATTCAGGACACTTTTAATAGATTTTCGGTATTAGCCAAGAAAAAAAAAATAACATTCCCCCATAACTTCACAATTTCACAGCTGAGGTTTTCAAGCCAAATGAAAAAAAGCCACAACAACAACAACAACCACCATCATTCTCTCTTCCCCTTTCCAAATCAGACAGTACTGCAAAACTTGCAATCAAATCACAAGAATTGGCAAACCTGAAGATATTTACAACGTTATGAATTACCTTATGTCTCAGAGATTTAAATCCCTGGGAGAGGCATGTATTCCACAGGCTAAGGACGTCAAGGTGACCTTACTTTAAGAGAAAGGACAGTGCCAAGGTTGACAGGCCCCCAAATTAAAATCTAGTCTAGAAACCACATTTTTCAAATGTCCTCCTGATTCTGAAAATATCTATCAGTCTGCCAAAGCAAGGGCTGCAAGATTATTAAAGTGCCAACTACAATTTATGCCCAAGACACCTAGCTGGCCATCTCTCATGTTACATACTGCCAAGGCTCTGGGTCGCCCATCCTTCGGGGCCCCCCATTTTATTCTGATTGAGGTCAGGTCTTCTCACTCCAAGGACTCTAACGGCAGAGCCCCGTCCCTGACCATGCTTTCCAGCTTCTCGCTACTTTCTTCTCCAAAAATTCAGCGTAAGAACAAGCCAGGCGGGCTATTCCTGCCCATTTAAATTTTCTTTCTTTATTAATGTCCCACTGCTCTGTTCTGGGGAGTTGCAAGAACATCTGCTACAAGAACAGACTTGTAGTAATTTCTACTTACTGCTGTACGGTGGCATGTATATGTACAGCATGTTTTATGTGTTTGGTGCACAGCAGAGTTGATGTGAAATGGGACAGATTAAGGGAAACCAACTTCAATATACTCCTCTTGAGAGGTGGGACACGGGCTCAAGCCTTGCCGCAGCCTGGCTCAGGGGCAGATGCAAATCAAGCCTTCCGCTTCTCAGGAGAAAGCCCCAACTCCCCCGTGGCTGCAATTCTCTCGGCGCAGCCTGCCGGGATGGAAATATTTTAACTATTCATCAGGAAAAAGCATATGAAGGTGTGAGTAACGCCACGGCGAAGACATCCCCCTTGCCGCCGTGAGCCCCCGGACCCGTGGCAGGGAGGAGCAGGGTGGGTGCAGGAGGCTGGCTGCTCACAGGGGGACGGATCCAGGCTGTCCCAGGCAGGGAAGGGATGGCAGCCCCGGTCAGTGCCACCCCGGGTGCAGACTCGAATCGCTGAGCTATCAGGTGAACGAGGAGCCATGCACTTCTCCCCCTCTGCGAAGTCAGCCTTTCTCTCCCCCACTTCTTTTCAAAGGACTAATGCTTCATTTTGAGTGCATCAGACTCCTTCATTTGACACTAAAACCTCATTCTCCCTGTACTTTCCTTTTCCTCTCCACTTTGCTGCTGCCAAGTCGATCGAAAGAAACAAACCCAGTGCTGTTTAGTCATCTACGAGCATTTAAAATGACATCGGTGATGATTTTTTACAATTTGGCAGTCTAACAGATGGATCAATTATTCGCTGAGCCCTAATTTTAAAGGCATCCACTGTACAAATCGCAGGTCAGGACAGCAAGGGTTTGTTTTGCAATCAGCTTCTGTGCAACAGCAGAATTCCTCTACATTACAATACTCTGGTGGCTCTTGAGCAGAGAAGGGGGTGTGATGTGCAGAAATGCTCATGAGCACAAACCAACCCAGAGCCCTCGGGTGGTGGTGTTGGTTGGTCACCTCACAGATTAGTTGCTGTTTTAACTACGCAATGTCCCTCGGAGAGAGGAATTTTTCACGTATCGAAATATCCTACTTGTTGAAGAAGAGCAGGGATGACAGGCAGAAAAGCAGGATGGTGAAATAGGCACGTAGGCATCTCTAGCAAYACAACACCGGTACCGTAGGTTTACAACATCCCTTCTTTCAAGCCCCCTCGGAGCCCTCCTTGCTTCCACACACACCTCCCCTGCAAATACAGACACTTTTATATTAAAATCAGCAGATTCACAGAGAGATGGACCAGAAGGCTGTCTGGTTCCACTGCAGCTTATGCTTTTCCGATACTGCTGTGGTGCTGCTTTACTGATTTCCACAATACCCCTCATTTCATTGCAACAGCCACCCCAGCTCCTAAAATCCCTCATTTTGCTTTCTTTTACCCTCATTAGGCAAAAAACCCAGGATGCCTCATGCAACTCAACCAGTGGAAAAGGGAGACAGCAGTGAGCCAGGCGGGAGGGGACGAGGAAGCAAACAGCGTGTGGGCAATGTGCTGCTGCGTTGCTCAATGCCCTACCACTGCAAGGAGTTTGGACACGGCACCGATAAGCACGGCACAAAGACCATGGGGGGAACAGCTATGTGCTGCTCGCTTAGTTGAGCTCTGCTTGGCCCAGCTCTACTTCAGAGGACAGGTCCTTTCCTTCCTCGCAGGGATGGTGTAAGATCCCCCATGTCCATGGTGGGTTCAGCTCATATAAGGTGTCTCAGCCTTCTGCTCCTCACTTCACCCTCCATCTTACCCAGTCTTCAGGCTTAGAAAAAGAAAGTGTCATTAGAGACCATAATGCCATCTCCATCAGAAGAAATTCTACCCTTCCCAGGCAGATTCCTCATAGGAAATCTGTAGCTGATTTTTAGCCCAATTTTGTGCAAGGGGGAGCTCGCACACACTGGAGAACGCAATCGCAAAAGCTTAATGGAAGCACAGCAAAAAAATAATTTAAAATGCAGGGAAGAGAGTGAGGAGAGACAGTCCTCAACTGTGAAAAGTTTGGGTTTATTTTCCAATTTTACTATAGGATGCAGCAGACGAATCCAGTGCTATTATTTATTGAGAAGTGTCCCATGTGCACGGTAGAGCTTTGCACACAAATGAGACAGTGTCTGCTCCAAGCCGAGACACAAACAGTTTGACATCTGAATACACCAGAGACAAGCTCTCCGTGAAGTGGTGTGGATATTTTCAGAGATCATTGCTGGAAGTCTTAAGGGAAAAGGGGTGTTCGCAGACAGAAGGCGTTTCATACAGAGAGGCATTTCTTACTGAATACATAACACAAAGGAGTTTCAACAGTAAACAGGACACAAAATGGGCGGGCAGGAGACAGATTTGGGAAAAATGTGAAATATGAGTATGAAGTTATTAACAGAGGGAAGTTAGGAAAGAAACTTAAGGAACTATGAACAGAGGGCAGAATTGAAGGAGAGATTGGAGTAGTATGACAAAACTGAAGAGGTGGCTGCTGCTGACCATGGAGCTTGATTCAGACCTGCTGTCACCCACAAGCCAACTGTGTGATGGGTGAACACCACCCCAAGAGCTCCATGACAACAGGCTGGTAGGCTTTGCTATCCATGAAGCTGTAACAGCCATGGACAGGGTACCACATGGGAACATGGATCCCATCAAGAGCCCCTGTACAGTTTAGAAACCCCCTGGAGACCAGGATTTCATCAACATCACCTATTTTTTAACAAAGAGTATGTGGAGGATGGCCTGAGAGCCCTCCATCACCACTTGGCCCACAGTGGATCTCCCCATCTTGAAGCAGTTAGCCAGTGACCAGGAGGTGTTAGGGGTTGCAAAACTCTACCATTCAACAGCCCCTCTGTTGAGCTCGTGTTTGGCTTCTTCAAACATCAAGTGAGGATGGTGATGGCAAAAGCATCCATGTCTCTACTCAGGGCCTTGATGCCTCTCCACACACAAGAGCTCTATGCCAAGCGCTGGCCAACCCATGTCCCAGGAGTGATGCAGTCCCACTAGCCTGAGCTTGTCTCCATGCCCAGACCTTTCGTGAACTCTGCGCAAAGCAATCACAATGACAAGGACTCCAGGGAAGCTATCTAGGCTCACCCTTTCCTCAGGGGAAACAAGGTGGAAGAGGCCAAACATCAGTTTGTGGGTGGTCTCCACAGCCCTGTTGTGCAGAATTAGGGCTATTTTCGTGCCTCACAGTGCACCTTAGCGAAACCTGGAGTGGTGAGTTGGGTGGAGCAGCAAGTACCACCTGGAAACTGCACATGCAGGAACAGAGAACTGTATTAAGAGTGACGGTGCAGTGCAGATGAGTTAATATCACCCATGTGAGACAGACAAAAGGACAGTGTGCAGCTTCCTGGAGCTCTGCCTTTGCAAAAGGAGAAGTTTGTGGGATAGCCACATCTCAGCACCCTTCAAAATGTGTGTGCAAGGATATGCATTGCCATGGCCAAATCCCAAGTGCTGCAAAATACCTCCTCCCCAAACAGTAACCTACAAAAGTAAGTAGCCTCAGCACAACCCCGCTGAGTCACGGATCCCCTCCGACTGCCCGCAGGGGACTGCCACAAAAGTACGGTCAGCGTGATCATCAGCCCTTACCCAACAATGTTACGGGGAGATTGAGACATGATTCCTGATGTCCACGCCAGGATCTTGTTTGTTTATGGAAAGAGCAAAACCCTTTCCATTTGGAAGTACAGGGTACTTGCAGCAAAGGGAAACACTGTGCGAGGTTAAGCTGTTTGTCCCAGGTCGCAGAGGCCAGCAGCGCGATGAGTTAACAAGTGCCAGAAATTGCCTGCTGACTCCTCGGCCTCCAAGTCAGACCACCCACTTCTTCCCGAAAGAAGCTACTTGTGCAATTGCTTCTTTCCAGCAAACTCCTTGCCAACCCAACCCGAAAGTAACTCCCAGAACTAGTTGGATTTGACAGACCCTGACGTGGTGCCGACGTGCGGGGAAGTGGGGGCAGCCCCCTGCCAGCCACTACCATCCACGGAGGACCCACTGTTTACAGGATGCACTATCAGCAACCTAACCTCTTTAACGCCATAAAGCTGAAACTAAAGTACAGGAAAAGAGCATGCGAAATTCTTCTCTCAGCAATGAACTCCTTTGGAAATGCACGTAGTCTTATCTCCCATTTGAATTTGGCCRGTGTGTTTATTAGCCATAATGCATACAAATGCATTTTGCTGGAGAAATGCAGCAGAAACAATTAGCTCATCAGGCTGTAGTGGAATGGGCTATACTATTAAGTTATCTCAATTAGCAATATGAGCGGTGCACGCTCAGGCTCCCCCAGCTTACCTCATCACCTCCAGGGCTCTAAAGGTTGCAGCCATGGGTATGAGGCTTCAACTCGAAGAGCTGCTTCCTTGCTACTTTTAAGCAATCCATGAAACCAAGGCTGGAAAATCTCACAAACCGACCTCCAGCCATCAACCCATCTCAGTGAGTTGTGTACTACAGGCTTTGCACGGAACTGTTCCTTAGGGTTAAAGAAAGTCCATGTTCTTTCCTGCCTATGGTTCAGCAGCAAAGGCTGCACATCACAGAGGGATCTTTTGTTTGGCTGGGCTCTTCCTTCCTTTGGGAGGAAAATCTGTGATTGATACAGGCAATTCCTAAACGTCAATACGCGCTTTCAAATGTATGGTCCACTTCAGTGTCAATACAGGGAATTGACAGGACATCCGATATTAATGAGTATTGACGTGTGAACACGTGCACACACACAGAGTGATGGTGGAAACCTGATGGCATGAAGCTTTGAATAAATGTGCCATGGAAAAGAATAAATCAATATTTAACACCGAGAGAAATTATTACGGGTCTTGTATCTTGCTACATCAGGAAGACCTAAAATGCATTACAACCCAAGAGTGACTTTCCTCCTCCTCCTGGTACAGGCAGGATGGGATGTTTGGAGGAGGGAGAAGAGGGGAGGAAGGCTTCTGGGTCACCAAGAGGCAGGGGAAGGGGAGTTTTTTTACCCTTTGGAGGGTGGGAATAACCTGGGCATCACTGCTGTGTTAGGCAGCAGAAGACAGCTACTAGGCTGAGCGCGTCGTCCTTACGCAGAGTTTGTGACCGGTACTGCATGAGAGCAGTGAAGCCAAGAAAAAGGGGAAAAGAAGTGTAAATGAGTTTTGTACAAATTAGAGCTCTTGGGCTAAAAATATCCATGTTGGAGGGGGGGAAAAGAGAACAGAAAGGGTATACAGGAAGACAAATGGATACAAGCAGGATTTTATACTTCATCTGACAAGCAGATCCACCATAGGAACAGGGCATCCAACAGGAACAGGGCATCCAACAGGAACAGGGTTTTCTATGAGCCAGAAACATAAAAACCATGAACGCTAAACCATGCACATGTGCTAGCATGCGAAAGGCTCAGGCAAGACATCTTTCTTAAGGTCATGCAAAAGTCACTTGCATTTTTCATTTCACAAAAGAATATGATGAATAATCAGACACATCCTTCCCTCTTCCTGGAATACATTAAATTACAAGAAATGACTGAGACATTGTGGGGAAGTCAGGTCGTACTGCAGGGTGGGGGGACCCACAGCATGGATGGACTCCTGCAATAAGAAGCCACCTCTTTTCTTAATCAAAATACAATCGCTGAATACGAAGACTTGCACAGCCGGTACTGCAGTGATAAAATCGGACTTCTGCCGTAATGCCAGCTTCTTGTTTGCCCAAGAATGTTTATTTTTTAATACAGTACTTTTTCAGACTAACAAAAGATATGGTCCAAAAAATTGAAATCATTGCCATACTGCCAGCTGTAATAATCCTAGATGTAGCTCCAGTCTAGTGGTAGTTTGTGTTTTCTGTTGAGCCCTAGCTCTTGGTGTACGACGACTAACGAAGAATATGACTTTCATTAGTGATTTCTAACTGCTTTAGTTGGGAAGAACTCAGTCACTGAAGGCTCAAAACCCAGAAGGTAAACACCTGAGCTTCAGTTTCAGGGTGTGTTTGTAGTAGCACAACAGTTTCTTTGGTTTTAATCCTCTGTGTGTGTCAAAAGGACTTTTTCATCATTTTTAACTATCTAAAATTTAGCAGACCTACTCTGGGGGAAGAAGGGTTCCCAGTTTTAGCAGTAACACCATGGTATCTATGGAAAGCAATGTTTGCTCATTTGTGTTAAGAATTAATATATGGATCCCACATTAAATGCATRTAGTGTCCCTCCCTATAATCTGTTTCCCTCCAAGACAGACCATTTTTGCTTTAGTTGACTTCTTGGAATACAGAGGGAAAACGACAATTCTAAGGTTGGTCACAACTCACGTAACTGGGACAAGACTATCACTTTAGAGAATTAATTTAAAATAGAGAGCCTTTTGTCAAACACTCTTAAATGACCTCAGGGGCTAAGCCCCCCCCAAATCTAGAGTTAAAATATAGCTTAAATAGACATAATGAAATGCAAAGTAGGCTAGTTACATATGAAAGCGCCGAAGCTGCTCATAGGAAGCATGAACCAAAACCTACGTGTGTGCTCAGCTCCTGCTATCCCGACTGAAGCCAATGCCAAAGGTCCCTGATCTCAGCTGGGCAAATCCTGCCTTCAGTTTTTATTTAAGCAGCAAGATTTCTGTACTTGCTGGGGACAGAAAGAAAAAAAATAGAGAAGAGCAGCTCTCCTAATATATACACAGCACGGCTCGTTCCTCATTTTATGGCTGTGCAACTGGATGCGGAGAAAGTTCTTTTGAGGCCCAGCAAAAATCTTCCATTCCCTCTCATTTTGGGGCTTATTTTGGAYTGGGGAAAATATGGCCAAGGAGCCTGGCTGAACGAATACCTTCAAGTGTTTTCTGATCCTGCCATGGCGCTGCCTTCACAGACCTCAAAATCCCTTCATGCGTCATTTATAAATAAACCTCTCCGTTGCAAAAGGTGGCGAGCATTGCCTCGGTTACACGCCGGGAGCACACTGACCAGCTCCTGGCCTTCCGCGTTGACCTGGCGCTTAACTCAGAGCTGYTGCTTGCCTGGAGCACTCTCCTCCACGCTCCATTTCACGCAGAGAGTAGAGAGAGCCGAGAGCTTTCGCTTGGGTTTGCTCTTTCCTTTTTTCATTTCTAGCGCACGGGGTGGGAAGAAGGACGATTCGGGTTCACAAGCCAGGCCGTGAGCAAGCGTATTCCCGCAACGCCGCAGGAGCATATGCAAGTGAAAATGAGATGGTGAGGGACGTGACAAGGCATTTTTACCCAGAGCACCTCCTTCCGAGTACATCCACGTGCCTGCTGCGTGGTTTTGCTTCTGCTTCTTTGAGCGAGCCGTCCTACAGCTATGCTAGCTGGTGTGCACCTGTATTTACAAGGCAAACTTAGCAGGATGTTAAAAGTCAGCGCTGGAAGAGAGAAAACAGGAGAGGACACGCTGCCTGGTTCTCAGCCTGCTTTTGGGTAATTTTGGTACCTTCCTCGAGCACCTAGGTGGTACGATGACTTCAAACTGTGGCCATCACTGTTAGCACAAAGAATTAAGTACATAAACAACATTAGCTATAATAGTGTTATAATGTACGTAACCTCTTACTAGGGAATTGGAAATTTAAGCTGATATTTTCTTTTGCAGCAGAGGTAGGAAGCCAAGACAACACGTTAGGTGGTGAAAGTTAGAAGGGAAAAAGAGCAATTTTTTTCAGACACTTACTGCAGAGTGCTTACAATATTGTACAATAATAAGCTGAAAATACAGACTTTATTTCCCTTTGGAATTCAAATGCTTGTACATCAACAGGGCACCTCTAATATCTAAGTAATAAGCATAGCTGCTCCATAAGGACACTATTGAAACTCAAATTCCCTCAATACAATTTCAGATTGAGAGTGGGAGCTCGGGGAAGGAGAACTTTATTACATTTCATAAGGTTCTCTTAAGCATTTTCTGAATTTAAAGCTAAAACCACAACCTCCAGTGGGAGAAAGTACTGCACTCTTCTCCTTTAAATCTGCATTCATTTATCTGATACACTGCCACTGGACAAAGTAAAAATGCTTTTATTATTTCTGCAGACCTTGAACATTACACTGAAGAGCTCACGGAGGCTGAGAACAATGACTGTGCAATATATATTTATAATGCAGCTATTAAGGTGTTCCGATTTGTTTGCTTCACTTTGCTACATATAACGCATCAGCAAAGCTGATAAAAACTGTATGTTTTCCCTTTCTTCTTGATAGCTGATTATACCAGGCAGGCCTGGGCAAAAAGCACTTGCTACACTGCTTGAAGAATCCAGGTAGAGTGCAATTTGCTGGCCATTAGGTTATGATATGCTAACGAGCTGCACTGGTGAAACGGGCACCCGCACAGTAGTAATTGAGGAGTTAATGTTTTTTAGTTGTCCCTGGGTGAGTGCAACATTTCTGTATCTTCTCAAAGTTTAAGATTAAACAAGTTAGGAGTTCAAAGCAAACAAACTGCCTAATCAAACAGCAGATGCCCTGCGAGGATTCTCTAAATAAATACTATTGCATTTCATACCACTACCTCCAATTGCACTGAACCTCTTATTTGTTTATGGTATCCCTGGTTCAAATGGCAGAACCTCCAGATCCAATTTAAAATGCTGAAGAGGTCACTTAGAATTGCTGACTGAACCCGGATCAAACCATAAAAGAGACTTTGTAATGAAATAAATATTTACTAATCAGATTATCTACCCAGAGCAACAATCTTTGTTGGTAGGCTGCCATTTATTACGCTTTCAATCAACCCCGTGGCTTCTAATAAGCTGCGTTTTCATGTTTTTCTTAATATAGAACTGCTTGTCATTCAGCATYGTACAATGTGTCGTTGTGCTCCGGGAGAGACGCGATGCCCGGAGCGAGGCGAAGGCTGACAGCGACGCCACGGAGCTGCTCGCCTCTCTCTTCTCGCTGACTTGCCGGGGACGGCGGGCAGACGCCGGCAGCAGCGGCGCGGCTCCGTGCCGGGGTTCGGCGGGACCTTCAGCGCCCTGCGGCATGTCTCCGCGGGGGTCAGAGCTCCGTACAAAAAAACATCTCGACAAAAATTTGTTAGGTCGTTTTAGAGATGCAAAGGGAAAAAAAAGACTGCCGTCGAGAGACTCCTTCTACTTGTGTGAGGATGCAAGTGTTATTATCCACACGTGGCAGGCACGGGCTGTTAATTAGGAAAATGAGTAAGAAAAAAGGTTTCATGAGGTGCATGGGTAACGATCCAGGTGCTGGTAAGTATAAAATATGCTGAGAAAAATGAGCCCTCGCAGAGTTTGAGGAGATGGATTATCAAAAACACACAGTCGCGCTGACAAAACATACATATCTGCTTTGCCAGTACAATTAAGATGCCTGCGCTCCTGAAACAGGGAGTGGGATAATTAAGTGCTTGGCTGTGCATCTTTCTGGTTATTGCTGTAAGAAAATACCTAATATTTAGTGTCGGTACCACATCCACGGTAAATGCATCCGTCCATTATACGGCTGCTCGCTTCAGTTGGAAGATGCAAAATAAGCCACCTGAAAATGCCTACAGACACAGACCGGCTGGGAAAATATTCCCTACCAAGATAAAGCACTCCCTACCCAGGTAACTTACTATTTTACGCATCCACAATTAGTTGTTTCACGGAAATTTCCTGCATTTCTAAAWCTTAAATCTGCGGATTTTAATACTGCCTCGTAAACCAGCCACAGTTTCAGTAACGCAGGCTGAAGGCTATAACTATGTCCTTAACTCACCGCCACGTGCATAAAAAATCCTACAAGCTCATCAGTGGTTAATCCGTCCCATCAGAAGTGCCACAGTACGTTGACAAAATTAGAAATACAAGTTTGTTATTTTAATGAGTCACTGACATCTGCTGCTTATTCTTAGTTTTCAGTCGTACTCCCCTGATCTGACATCACGGYGCATGTGATTTTTATTTGGTTACCGCTCTTAGCACTGGCTCAGTCCTTTATATTACTTTGACAGCATTTCTCCTCATTCATTATTTAACAATAACTTTTGCTTACCCAGCACATTTCAACACAACTAACTAAACTAAAAGCATGTCCTAATCCTTAATGAAGTCCAAATGCTTCTCCTGAGAGGCAGGTAAGTATCATCATCATTTTCTGGATGGGAAAGCAGATATTAAGTAATTTTCCAAGGACATGCAGCCTGTCTGTGGCACAGCTTGGAAAAAAAAAACGCTCTCAGGAGCCCTGACTATCCATCCCCAGGTGTAAGTAACAACCTTTACCAGCAAAGGCTACTCCGTACCCAGGGCAAAGGTGCAGGGAGAGAACGTGAAAGCATAAACAGGCATTGAAACCAACCCCCTTAGCAGACCGCACCGGGAGAGGCAGCAAAGAAAAAACCAGAACATGAGGTCTTTGTCCCACCCCTGATGAGTTTAGGGCAAAGACCAGAAGAAGAAGGTCCTGCAGCAGGGTCACCTCGTCCCCGGAAGGCTGTGAGCCTCCGCAGTTGGCCGACGACAACGTTCATTATCAGATAATGCTGAAAGGCAGTCCAGTGTCCTGCTTGGAAGCCCGAAGGTCTTGAGATATTAACAGTGGATTTTTTTTTTAAGTAAGTCAGTCCTGCATTTCTCAGTCTCTTTTCAACTCCATGTTTTTAACAATGATGTTATTTAACACATGCCAGTATGAATAAGTTTATTCTTTCTTCTGATCTGCTCCTATAAAAGGAGCTTGTATTACACAGGCTGCCTATAATTCATTAAGCCAAATTCCCTTCCATCTGGAGGCTTATACAGTTGTTGAAAAGCTGTCACTATAACCTATTGTCACTGCAACTTTTTATGAACCAACCTACATTTTTATGTCAAAATTTATCTCAACAATTTTGCAGTACTTTCAATTATTTCTATATCATCAGCCTTTAGGTAATGCAGCATTCAAGATAATACAATGGGATAAACTTCTCTCGCTGGYTCTGTTCATACTGAAAATAAATACAGTTTTGTATTTTAACAAGAGCTACAGAGAAGGAGACACAGCTTCATGTGCACATCCCAGTGGACGCACAAACCAAGGGCATTTATTGATTTCACCCACCCCCAAATGAAACAATCATAAATAAATGCAATGGTCTACGTTAGAAAGAAAGAATGCCTATAAAAAGGGAATTCTTCTCAACAAAAAAATGAAATYAGGCTGTCCTCATTTCGTTCTACAAGAAAAAGGCACATACGCATGCAAATTCCAAATTCCATGTTCCAAAAAGGCAGATACATAAAGTGATGCACAGAGGTAACAAGGCCAAAGACCAACAGCAGCTGCTTTGTCTCAAGCCACAATTTATAGGAAGACATGCTTTCCTCCTAGCATCCCACCCTCTGCCAGACCCACCTGATACGTAAAAGGAGATTAAAAATCCAGCGTGCAGGGAGTCAAACATCCTCAGTTCTGGCCAACTTGGGAAGAAGCCTTACTGATTGAAATTCCAGCAACCAGGACATGGCCCTAGTCCTAAAACCCTGTAATAAAGTCCTTCAGACCGCCTTTTCCTGACCTTTTGTAATGGCTTGACAACAGATTATGGCGTTGCCTATACTAGAGGGTTGTACTGGCATAAGCCGTGCTGATATGACCAGGACTAATTCTGCAGTAAAAAGAATGGCAGAATGCTAACACACAAATTAGAGACAACACAGAAATATAGCTGATGGGTAGAAAACCAGGTTTTGGCAAGCCATTCTGTCATAAAATTAGCCAAGGGTGTATCCATGTTTGCAATATGGCTTTATACCAGCATCACAATGTTTTTTAATAAAATAAAAATCACAACATGAACTGGCATGGTTGGATCAGTAAGATTTAAGTCTTGACTAAGCCCCTGAATTATAATACTCTTTCAAAACGGGGGGAAATATCAGCATTTTTCAAAAGCTTGGTGTTGTCCAACAGGAATAGTTTAAAAGGCAGGACTGGAAAAGGAAGTGTCAGTTTTGGAAGCGACAAAGATCCACGTGTCTCCAATATGGTATATCTGGCAAACTGCTGTGCAGTAAAATAAAGCATGACACATAACTGCTGAAGCAGTCTCAGGCCAAAACTCACGATTCTTACTCATCGCACTAAAGCAAAACTCTGTCTAATTGAAATGATGGAGAGAAGCTGAGCTGAGTAGGAACAGTAGGGCTTGGCTCATGCAATATATATACGTATGTTCTGTTGGTAGCTCGACTGCAGACCATACAAGTAATTTAAGGTTTTATCTCTTTGGTAGAAGTATGCATGTTTGGGTGGGGAACTGAAACAGATGGAATAAAAGCAATCGCTGTCAGGTCTTATGTTCATAAGACTATCTTTCTGAATATAGACAGACACCCTCCCCATGTACTGCACTTTCTTCTTATAGCACCTACCAGCCTATGAGCTGTGGATCAAGGATGTACTGTGTGAAGTCTTACAGAGATGAACAGCAGCGGGATGGCCTTGTGCCCCTGTATCTTAACTGAAAGGGAAGAGGAGGGCTGTTTAATCAAATCCTCTCTACTGACTGGTATAAAATGGTGGAATAGTCTGTAAGGAAAAGACAAGAGCCCAGTGGCTCAAACCTTATTAAACTAGGCTGGACCAACACTGCAGGGCCTCATTTTATCAGAAATGGGAACAGAAATTCCTTAAATCTATGAATCAGCAATATCAGCTTGTCGTGCTTACCCTGGTATTGGCTATGCATTCAAAGGCCTTTCACTTTGTGCTGACTTGGGCTTAATTGCTGTGTTTTTGGAACGACTTTAAATGCCGAACCTAGAGTAGCCATTTAAAGGACTGATTGAGCTACAAAGACAACAAGTGGGACTGGATTTGTAATCATGCGGCTACCAGCAGCGTGCACACCCCCCCCTTTTGGCCTCGTGGTAGTTCCCCAGCTGGGCAGACTCTCCCTCTCTGTTCTAGATCTTGGCACCGGACATACCATGGGTCTGCTTGGTTTCTGCATTGAAGAGAGCAGGAATAGGGAAGGGAAAAATATCTCAGCGGTCCTGAAAGTGCATCCTCCTTGTTTCTGGTTTTAGGACCTAATTGCTCTCAATTACAGTCCTAAGAAGTTACGCTTCTTCGCCTTTTAGCCACGTAGTAATCCAAAGAAGAGCACACTTGAAGTGGCACAAACGGATTTTTCTCTCTCTGTCTTCATCCAGAGAAATCTCTAGCCAGGATATTCCGAGCAGTTTTCTTACCTTCTTCTTGACATGCTGTAGCTTGCATGCTGTGGTCTCCTTTCAGGTCCAATTTTCATAATTCAGACTAACAACAAAACTGAGAGGATGCCGACAGGAGGAAGAGAAACAAACATATTAGATCATCTATTTAATATCCTCCTGGTGAGCTCACCAGGTCTGAAATAGCAGTGTTTTATAACAGCTATAATCTTGATTTAAAAGCTACAAACTGTGTTCTCTATCAGAGATAAGTTCATGGTTCACTCTGGCACCACGGAAGGTGGATTCTTGTAGGGAGCACGTGGACGGGAAGCCAACAGGAGAGAGGTAACAGCATGAGGATGTATAATTGCTCTCTGTTAATACAGGGGGTAAACACAAAATGAGGTTTGCTCAATAACAAATGGGCATGACCTGTGAACACACCAGYAGAAAAATGAAATTCTGAAAGGGCTTCCTTAGACAATGATGGGGATCAAAACTCCGCCTGGTCTTTAGGTAGTGTTTCATACATTTATGAATCTACTGCAAATAATGTGATTCCATGCAATGTCAAGAGTTTAGATTCACGGAGCAGAAAGATCCTTTCCAGGTCTACATCTTATGGGGGGGAAAAATCTTGTCCTTTAAAACACTTTTACACCAGTTTCTGTATATTTAGGATTATTCCTCAAGCCTTTTCCTGCTAGCTCATCTCACCACAGAATTTTTGCATAGTTTAAAATAAAAAGATGTTACAAAAATCTTCTTTTAATTAGTGTAGCTGATGTTCTGTGACCACAAAACCCACAAGTTTCTAAAGAATATGCAGACCTTTTTAGAAGTATAAGGGAAAAAAGTCCAGCAGAGGAGTTACATGTGCTCTCAAGGGAAGGTCCTTTCTGGCAATTTAACTTCAAAAAASCAAGATCAAGCCCTTAAAGGAGCATGAGGAAGCCATCACCCACAGCCTTCTCAATGGAGCAACCGTATCTCCAAAAATATACGATTATTCTGCAGTATCTGAAGGGGATATTCAAAGGAAATAGAACAGAAAGATTTGAAAAATTATTTTCTTTCGCTTTAATGATGGGAAGATCAGAAACGGTGAGGATTCTGGGATGAACCCCGAAGGCCAGGAGCTGAAGTGGGAGCTTCTGTTGCTACCAAGAGAGAATCCCACTCCTCTGACAGTTCAGACGGTCTGTAGAAAATGAAAGGTCTGTTATGAAATGGATGTTTGCCTTTGGCACTAGACTGAGTGGCTCCTCTATGTGTCCTCTACAACTGCCAAGTGGAGCTGCAGTCCTCACATGGGTGCTGGATCCTAGGAGGAGAAACAACTGATGAAATGAAGGAGATGATTTAGAGTAGCACTGGTTTCTTGTTATGCGTGACGGCCACACATCAGGTTCTGGATGTTTTAAGAGAGTATTAATTACAGATTTTTTATCCCTTGTATCCCGTCTTCAGTGGCTGCTGAAGGGTAAAGAAGTCCAGGGTCCTCTGCCAGTGGGCTCTGTTAACATCTCTGATCTTTGGTGAGACCAAAGTCTCTAGGAAGCCACAGTTCAGCCTCTGCTCCAATGACCAAACTCCAATCTTGTCTTTTGGCTAAGACTGTGGGATAGGCTACGATGAAACTATTTTGGCTTTGCCAGCATCCCCTGTCTTTTGTTGCCCTGTGTTTCAACTTCATTCCATGCAACCCATTACAATCCCCATTGCAATCAGGCAGATAAAATCAACTGCCGCCAGCCAAACAGATCCTGAAGCACTAACTGTAGAAGGAGCCCAGAAGGCAAACCTTCTGCTTGAAACTCTCTCATGATTAGGCATAACCCCACTTCATTCAGATGCAAGGGAAAATGCAATGAGATTTAATTAGGAGACAGGAACGGAGCAAATTCAGGARGCTGGGAACAGCTAGCTTTGTGTTTCATGTAGTTCGAAGAGGCTGTTCCTTGTGATGTGTCTCCACTGACTACCTGCTGCAGGAAGGCTGAGTTGGAAGAGTTGGTATTTCCCTATAAATACTCAAACAGCCCAGAATGAATGAACTTGCAGGATGGGACAGGATTTCTCCAACTGGTTTCCAAGAGGAAAAGCTGCCCAGTAGAAACTTGCCTGAAACGGGAGGATATCCTGTATTTTCAGGGGAGASGGCCTTTCCTTCTTCCCCTCTCAAAAGAAACTTTCCAGGAGAAATGTGTAATAAACATGATTAACACTAATTGTTTTTACTACTGAGGAGGTTATAAAAAGAAATGCCTTCCACATAGGCTTATGAACTAACCACTCTCCTTCTCAGCTGCGACTGAAACAGCTCAGATCTATTCATCTTCAGGGCATACCATAAACCCCATCAATTTGTCACGTAGTTTCCACAGGCATCTCAAGCATGTTGAAACTTGGTTAATTATTGCTGCTGAACAACTCTCCTCCCTTCTCCTGTTTGGATGGAATTTGTCATTGGTTTTGCTTTATTGTTGTTTTCTTTGCTACAGATTTTGCTTGCGATGCCTGCTGGGGTGCTTCAAACGTTGAAGACATTTTTTAAAATGCTGAAAGGAAACTAATAATCATAAATAGATAATTCTTTAATTTCTCCGAGGAGTTGTCCAGCAAAAAGAGAGAAATCGCTGAAGTAGTTCAAACGTACAAAATAAGACAGGAGGAAGAAAAATGCTTTCCAGAATCTCCCTTCAGGCTTTCTTTCAATGACCCATTGCAAGAAAACCAGAGAAACAAAAAGGGGAAGACAAATCTGATTTTTCATTTATACTGCAAAGGTGATCTACCCAAGTCAAAATTTAGGCTTGTTGTATATCATGGAAAGCAAACAGAACCCCAAGATCCCTTTTGGCTTATGCCTTTACAGACTATGTTTGCAGCCAAGGCACCAACAGGACAAAGCCATTGTGGATTTGAGGGGAAAATAAAGCAACCAAGATACAGAGATACTGCCTTCAAAAGCCCTCTGATATAAGGGTGATAGGAAACACATATTATTATTACTTCATTTGATATAGTTATTCAACACAGGTTTCTTGTTTTCTAAATTCCACATCTATCACTTTAAACTTACCAAAAAAAAAGCATGTCAGAAGTAAAAATAGTCCCTTGCTAGGAGACTTCTACTACTGCCCATCATTCAGGTGGACATCTGTTTACTTCCCTGCTTGAGGATGAGCAAGGATAGGACATGGATTAAGCTGAAGAGGCATTAAAGAGTCAGTGACATGAAATGAAAGCATATTTCTCTTTGACAGCTGTAGGCTGTTATAATTTTTTTTAAATTGTGCATTAAGTTTTTGGTTAACATATCTTACATTCCATGTAACGTAGACTTTATGGCACTCAACTTCCAGTAACAAGGATTTTTTTGCCCTTATAACAACTTGCCTTATGCTTGATATACATTAACCAGAACTTGTCATTCCAGTTTAATTTTTCCACATCAATCCTCTGGTTTCTTACCCAACTGACAGCACAGGCATACAGTAAAATTGAAAGGCGAAGACCTTTAGACTGACACAAAATACAAGCAAAACAGAACCATAACCAGATCTATAAAGGCCGAACTGAAGTGAGAATTCAATGGAATTTTTTGGAATTACATTAAATTCTTCTACATGGGACTAAAGTTATACACAGATGACCACAAGCAATCGAGTTACTGTAAAATAACAATAACCAAGCTGCAGTAACATATCATGTGTTTTCTCTTAGTGTGCCCCTCTGGAGAAGGAAAATGAGCTTAAGCCACATGTGTACATTTGAGACTTAAGCGAACATGTTTTTCTTTAGAAGTGAGGCAGGTTATAAGAAGGCACACAGTCTGTTACTGCAGCTGAGCTGACGAAAAATACCTCACCGCATCATGGTAATGCTGCCCACTGTGATCAGGGGTCCACAGCGCTGCTCAGACTCAAAGTGGCTTTAAATTCCCAAGGGAGCTAGACCAGCCTCAGCAGAAAGCCAGTGGAGCACTGAATTAGGAGGCTCCAGTATTGCCTAACTCATTCATTTAAAAAATCCTTCATTTAAAAAAGTTCGCTTACCTGCAGTCTCTATATTTGCAAGCTCTTTATCTTAGAGGGCTCTTAATTTTTTATTTATACATGCGCGCACAGCTTGAAAAACTGTGAAGAAGAGCATCACTAACAAAGGATCTTCTTGTCACTGAAGGGAATGGACTATTGTCTTTCCCTTTGGAGAACGATGGCTAACAAAAATCAGTCCAAAGTAAACAAAACAAATAAGCCAAATAATTAAAATATGCCTTCCCTAATTCAGGAGCTACTTTCTCATTTTGCTCAAGTTCTCCCAGCTCCACATTGTCCTAGTGTCTTTTTCCATCTGCTCGGGGGCCAGATCTCACTACTGAATTTCAACAAGGGTAGCAAAGATGCCTTGACGGCTTTGGAGAGCACATTTAATCTTCCACGTCTCTCATTGAGATGGCTGTTTATGGTTGGTGTTGAAAAATTTTTCATTTCTTTACCAGGCAACATACACTTAAGAAATTTCAAAACGGTAAGTAGACCAGGGCCATCCCAAAACTGAAATTGTATACCCTGCTTAAGAAACCTAAAGTAGTTACTCTAAAAATTCCTGAAAACACTCAATCTATTGTCCTAAATGTGCACTCTTTAAACATATATAGGTGTCTCTCTTCTTATTGCTATGAACAACGAATTCTATAAAAATCTAAATTAATATTTCAAGCTTCCAGAAGGTTTGTCAAAATATACAATAAGGGTGTTTACTATTAATTTGCAGTAGTTATCTGCAGCTTACATTATGTTTATACAATGTTTATAAAGTGATATTATTTAAAAATGATTGCATTTAATTGCTACATCTTAAAAACACTGTAATCAAATTAACTCCAGTTTTATTCTTCAAGTGCCACTGAGATTTTTTAAGTATTCTAAGTAGGTGCAATAAAACAAAGCATGTGTGAGGACATCGATCAAGCACTAGGATTATCTGGGTAAGGACAATAACAAACAGGAAAGAAAATAAGACAGGTGAAGCAGACAATAGCAGCCGACTTACTACTTCTTGCATTTCCTGAAAAGTGAATCAGCCGAAGCTGATGGTATAAAAAAAGAACATTTCTCCCATTGTTTGAAGTCATTTTGCTGCAGCTTACAGAATTCCTGTAAAAGAATTCTTTGTAGCCTAAAGTTGGAAGAAAAATCTTCCCATTCAAAGAATTAAGTGATTTGCTGAATTACTGGTTTTTGCAAAACATAATCTCAGTTTTCATTCACTACAGTGGACGATAGTATTGTTACTGTAAGAAATGCTCTTCAGGAACCCTTTTAAAGTCACGTAACTTCCATCAATGTACCTCTAATAAGACTACAAACAGATGTATTTTATATAGTCGAGAAGCAGAGGCATTCTTCCTGCCCTGCTGCAGTAACTCACACTTTCAGGGGTCTCTGATCTTACCCAAAGACATGGGATGAAATTCTTACTTCTACCAAGTCATTGACTTCAGCTGGGTTGGGATTGTACTCCTACAGGTATAGGTTGCTTTTTGTCTTAGTCTGAACAAACCACAGTGAAAATGACAATGTACACAGAAAGCCTTAGAGTTTTCAACTCATCCCAAACCATCCCAAATACTCACTGATCAGTCCAATATACCGTACGTATCTGAGCGGCACCCAGTAGACCATTAAGCAGTGACTCATATTTGGTACAGGTAGGTTGTACATCTCAAGTAAAAGATGTGTGTACACTGGTACATATTCTTTCATTCTGAGTGTGGGAGATGGTTTGGGAGTTTATTTGGTTTGCTACTTTTTTTTTTTTCTTGTGCATGGATTTCTTGTAATTATATTTGTTGCTATCTGTTTACGCTAGAAAACGCAAGCAAAAGAAACGCACCTTGCACTGCAAGTAGAATAGTGAAGATCACCTGACATATATTGCTAGGGAGGTATCATCTTCCAGCTATTGCCAGCAAATCGAGCCTTACTGATGAATTAGAAGAAATATCCTCCAGGGCTACCTCAAACTTTTAACTCCACGCTGTAAGGAAGTCTTGAGGTTCTGAGAACCATCCATCCCAGATGGATGAGGACTACAAATGTGTATTCAAATCTCACTCCTGCGGCACTAAATCCACACACGATGACCTTTAACTTTTCAGTAGCACTGAAGTGAAGGCTTATTATTGCTAAATAAATATGCAAGGCAAAAGTCTCTGTGCATTCGCAGTAAACACCGTCTGCCTAATACTGCTCTTGCAAACACAGGATACCTTCTTTATCTTCTTGCTTGTTTTGCATTATATAAGACGAAGCCAAACAAGCATATACCCTTCCCAGAGGTTCACTAGATGCTATCTTACCTATGCGAGGGCTTTTGCAAAAAGGCCAGGCAAATTCCAGCAGAGCCATGCTAATCACTGAGATTCTGGCAGAAACCTAAAGCTTGAGGGGCATTTTTGTTTCTAACATTTATGTGTACACTGCATTTTTGCAAAATAAAACGCAGTAGAGGGTGTAAGGACAGAAAGGTGTTTGTTTAAGTGCTGCTCCTTCTGCGAGCAAACCCCTAAATATTCACAGGAAAAGGAAAAAATCCAGAGTGAACTTGCATTAGACTCCTCCATCCTGGAGCTGGTGGAAATGTGTGGTGTACGAGCAAATGTATTTGTTAATACAATTATTTTTAATTATTCTTATATTGCTAGGAAATTAACACTGCATTAGCACTTCCTTATGCATTGCTGGGCTCATGCAGATTGGTTTTGTTGAGTCATATAACATGTTTAAGCTATAAGGATCTCTTTCCACCAAATTGAGACAGACCGCGAGTGCCAAAGATGATAGTACCTCCTTAGCCATAAAGCCAGGTTTCTTACTACAGCATGAGATTACAGATGATCCCAAATGCAATTTTGGAATTAACAGTTAATATTCTGTATATTTTTATACCTGACCTTAAAATACTTACATGTCTTCCGGTTACCATGGTGCTTTACGTAGATTACTTCACACAAGGCATCCTTAATGATACTACATAGCAGGTTGGGAATCCAGAAATCATGTTGCCAATAAGCAAATAAACCTACAAGGGCATCTTATCGGAAAAAACCACCACAGAGCCCTCACGTACAACATACTACTTTGGTGGAGATTATCATAATGTATCTTTGGAAAGTGCCTGGTGGTGAGAAAGAATTTTAGTATCTTTACTCAGAGTTATTACAAGGTGGGGTAATGCACTGGATATAATATTAGAATTATAAACTATCTGGTCTTTTTGCCTCTTTTCTTTCAGCAAGGAAAAAAAAAATGCTCTAATTTAAACCTCCACAAAAAAAGACTAAAATATCCATATATAAGCACTTTGTGTTTCTACAAATATTAGGAAAAACATTTATAGGTGTAAAACTCTACTTCTCAGTGGATACCAACTACTTCTACAGCGTTTGCAGTGCTTAGGATTATACAAGTTCTTCCTCAGATGCATATTTGCAAACATTTTTATTTGAATACAGACTTTCCATATTGTAACTGYTTGATTACATTTACATGAATGCTAAGATGTTTTATGCGCGTTTTTATTTGATGCTATAACAAATTTCTAATATGAGGCACCACCTGAGCATAAAATGTGGTGTTAACTGGGAAACTAAGACAAGAGTTAGTTATGCAAGAACCAGTAAGGAAAAAGGATATTAATTTATTGAGTAAATACTTGAGTTGAAATTTGGAAAATCTAGAACTCTTATTTTCAGAGATGCATGCTTTAATTCTAGGGAATAGGAGTGGTTTTTGATTTGAGTTAGCCCTGACAGAACTAAAAGGATAGCTCTGAAAATGACTTGATCAAAGAAAAGATTAAAAGTTTTCCACTGTAACAACAAAAGCAATTGCAACCCTGCTGCCGACCCGCTCTCCAAATTTATATTCAGGAGCGGAAGAAGCTAGCGAAACCAAACCGGAGAGGTACGGAGTGAGAGAAAGGCGGCACTGGCTGGTGTCTGAATTCAACCACCACCTTGACAGATGATTTTACAGCAGAAGCTCTCTCTGAACTGGGGCAGTGAACAGAAGCCGCCCCATCAAAGCTTGCGCAGCTCAGCTCACTCCAAGCAAATCTTCTGCAGCAACAAACTGTTAGGAACAAAAGAAACAGCAAGTCCAGCACTTCCGCAACTCCGTAACAACATTTAGGCTTCAGCATCACTGGTGAGAAGGCACTTGGCAAAGTACTTCTGCTTAGTTTGGGTTTTCTTTGCTTCCTCTTTTTCTCCCCCTTTTCTACAGCTTTATAAGCTCCAATAAACCATCTACTTTTAATTTCTCTTTCGCTGCTTTTATAATGTCATACTGAAATATATTTGCAATTTAACAGAGTAACAGCTTTTGTTATGCTCTGTCAAATCCCAGGTTGCATAGACTATTAATTCTCAGAAAGAAAGAGCAGGACCTACGGAAAAAATAAGATTATTAGTATTAGTGTATTGACTATCTCAAAGGCTTCTTTCAGTGCTTTCCTTGAAAAACTTTCTTCACTTTCCTTAAGTTAGCTTATCTTTACATGTTTATAACCTGTTTTAAAAAAAAAAAAAATCTCCAATGAGATTTAATCTGGATCAAAACAAAGTTGATTTAGAAAATATTGACCCAAAGGAAAAAACAAAGTGAAATTCCGTTGTCATTCTTAAGACTAAATTAATAACAGTGAGTATTCTGAGGTGGCATTAAGCGCTGATTTTGGAAATAAGATACTTTGATCTAATATAAGTTAATTTAGACTCTGCTTAAGGTATAATCTGTATTGGAGAATTTTTAATAAAGAGACATAAAGTGTCTCCAGTGAAGAAACGGCAATGCAACAACCTTCTGATCTTCCACTTTAAATTCCTTTTCCTTCCTTTTTTAATAACAAAAAGCCACAGTTCAACCTGTGATCAATTTGCTGTCCTTCAGCCAGTGAGTCCCCAGAAGGATAAACAGAAATTGAGTGACAAGTATGAATCCCATCTTTTAATTATTACTAGTAGAGATAATTATTGACATTTAGCTGACCAGGTCTCCTACCTCTGGACCACAAATGCACAGAGCAGTGATCTGAGGGGCATAATTATGGGGCACTCAACAACAGAGAAGCTCCTAACGTCTCACACCATCTTCCTTGCAGAGGGGACATTAGCTGGAGTTTCAGATCAATAGTGAAAATACAGTTTCCAAGAGAAAATTCAGTTCACATGTCAGTTCTTCCACATTCACTCATGACGAGGAGTAACTCACCCCCCCGAGCACTCCTGTTGATTTCCAGACTGATTAATTCCACTGATTAAAGGTGTCTCTAGCTGCAAGGGCTACCCCTTGGTGCAAGCGATGGAGTTGACGCATCCTGCTAAAATGTGTATTTTTAAAGATGCAGAGTGCCATGCTATCTCTTGGGGCTGTGGAGACACGAAAGGACTGAATATTAGATCAAAAGGCAGCAATGTTTATGTTAAGAGATGTAGATTCTTCTGGCAACCTGAAAGAAAAGTGGATGCTATCAAGACTATTAATGTTTCGGCAATGGAAACATTTTTGTAATCCAACCTCCTGACATACCTACACGGGTAACTTTGATCTGATAGAAGTGGGTGGTTAAAGTGGAGAACAAGCATATCACCTGGAATAAATGTGAAACGGACTCTCCTGGAGTACGACTGAAAGCTTCACTTCTGCTGTAAATGATTGTTTTAATTTACATGGAAGAGCAGCAGTAAATCTTCATAAAATTAAAAACAATACTTTATTAATAACAAGAACAAAAATGTAAAAGTTCAGTTGCTAGCGGCTATCCAGAATTACACGAGTAGCACCAAAATAATTAAAACTACTTGTGTTTCAAAAATAATAAATACGTGTCATGACCCTAAGCAGCAAAACAACATTAAAATCCATTTGGTATGTAAATTCACTCGAATGATAACAAGTCACATATCTCAAAAAAGAAAAGAAAAGAAAAAAGAAAAAGAGAGAAAGAAGAAAATATTTACTACATAAATTATGAAAGGAAAATCAAAGAATGTAAAAAACTCAGTTACGTCTCCACTCATCATTTTGCTTTAATTTCATCTAACTTCGTGAAAAGCCCCATGGGCTAGGGACATTAATTTCTTGCTTTTGCTGTTTTACTAATTCCTAATGGAGAATTACAAAAGAATTTCAATCACATGAATTGGAATCATGGGAAGGAATGGGAGAGAAAATTGAAGAAAACTGCAGGATACCCAGAAAGCTAAAAATAAATTAGTATATTCTACACGCCTTTCGAAAAAGAGGAAAAACGCCCATGTCACAACCGCAATCCGAGCTGATTTCAGCACCAGCGAGACAGAAGGAAAGTAATCTAGAGGAACTTAAAAGCAACAAATCTCTAGGACCAGATGGAAGTTATCCCTGGGTATTAGAGAAGATCAAGAAAGAAACTTTTGGGCTACTGGCAGACATCATGGAAAGGCTGATAAGTTCCAGATGGAATACAGAAATCAGTAAATATGGCACCAGATTACGAAGCGATATGAAATAACATTTTAGTGTGAAATTAGCAATAAATACGGTTTGTAACACGGAAGCATATCACAATTTTGACATAATTTGACAAGTCGCAATATAAGACACAGTGTCAGAAGCTATCAAAGCAAAACAAAACAAAACTCCCAGGTGGTTTGCTGGGAGAAAAGCAGTTGTTTCGCTCAGAGTTTTCACACAGCAGTTCCCAATTTCCTCCTGCCCAGGCTGGCAGTGTATTAAAGTATTATGGCTTTTAATATGGCTAGGGGTCCAAATGGGAGTCCAGCCGCGCTGGGCACTGGCCCAGGGCTATAGGAGGTCGCCCGACTCCAGTGACCTTATGTCCTAAATGGGTGAGATGGATGATTCCCAGGAGGAGATGTCAATGACAGAAGTCAAGCAATTTTTTCAAGGTCACAGAGCTGGTTTGAGGAAAAGAACTCACATTTTCTCAGTCCAGGCCCTAGCCATTAGATTATTATACCCAAGTGTCATTGCCTATCTGTGCATTCAATGACAGTCCTTAAATTTCTCCTTTTTCATAACTATAACTCACTTCTCCCAGCACTCTTTCCACCTTAGCAACTTCTACTTCTCAATCAGATCACTTGGAAGAAAGATGGTATACTAAATAATATTCCCAATCTCCCCCCGCTCCCCGCCCCCCTGCAAAATAATGCATTCCCAGAAATCTACTGACTTCCTTTTCTCCTGCCGGCTTCTTCTTCTCTTCCTCTGCTCATCACCTGCCATGGTCCCTGGTACCACGAGGATGTCACTGCTTCCATTCCTCCTCCCATCAAGGACAAACTCTTAAACAACACAGAGTGTCCACCATTCTCAAAGGCACATTTGCTTAATTCATTGAAGTCTGTAACAAAATTGATGTGAAGTTAAGCTGAGGGACATTTATTTAAAAGGAGTGCAAGCACTTGGGTAAACGATCAAGATATACACAGCAATTTCATGTACTCCAGTATTTGAAACTGGGAAACTTTGGCTTGGATTCACTTTCTAAGCATCTGAATGAGGTGTCTCAGGCATGTTGTTCCCAAAGCTCCCTCTGTGGTCAGTGACGGGGTGAGTCAGACCTGCACTGGGCACCCTCCTCTGATTCTATGGGGACCATCCTGATTTTGGTGTCTCTTTTAAGTGTCTACAGTTAGATGGGATGCATCTGGGTCTCTCCAGGCATACTGTGAAATTCACACCACAATATGATATGTGTCACAGATAAAAGCATAAAAAATAAACTCAAAGCAATTATTCACCACCATGATAACAATGGGGTATAGGTGTTTCATCCTAACCCTCTACCCTAGTCTGTGACTGATGCCATATATAAAAAAAAAAATTAAGGACTGTGGTGCTTGGCAGCAGAAAGAGGGACAATGAAGAAGAGTCATAAAGTTTTTGTGAAACGAAGTTTGACAGAAATGTAAAGCAATGCACTGTGGTCTCTGAAGTAGGAAACACATGTCAAAAATAAATGGAATTGAACTTGACCACAAGAAGGACTTTGAAAACGCCCTGGAGTAATAGTGGAATTCACTCTTGAAAACACCACGGCAGTGTTAGGGAAGAGTCAAACAGCAGAGCGACCGGGAGGCAGAGGGCTTAGGCACCAATGTCAGAACAAAATAAAAGCCGAAAAACTAGTCCATCACAAAAAGGCACACTCAGAGTAACGCAGTTACAGGCTGCGTTTAAAATGCAAGAAGAAATGCGGAGTTAAGGCTGATACTCTTGCTCTGAAATCAGCTGGAAGTCACATTTTTAAACTTAGAAATTTTGGGACAGGAGAAGGTAAGATATGTACCCTAATGAAGTGAGTTGCATAGTGGTAACAGTGATGGACACATCTGTATGACCTAGTAGGTCCTCTCTATCTCTTTTTCTTTTAATGAGAGCAGCTGTATCATACGACACTACAATATTAAGACAAGACCTACTGATCAAACATTATCCTTTCCTCTGTCTGCTAAGTCCCAGCCTTGTTTTCAGTCTGAAATTTACCTCTTCCCCCTCCAAACAAATATTTTAACTGAAGTTAAGGTACGAGAGAGAACAAAGCTGCTTTCAGGATTAAAGAACAGAATCTATGAAAATCACTCCAAGAAGCTTAATTCTTGTAGCTGAGGAAATAAATGGAAAAAAAAGATCTACTTAATTAAAAAAGTCTTCAGTCCCAATCCTGAACCACTGGAAGGCACTGGCAGATAATATATAAGGAATACATAAGGATCAATCAACCTGATGATAAACAGAACTGTGGTCTGCATAAAATATCTTTTTCAGTGATGGCAAAGTAAAGAAATCGTGACTGATTGAAAGGAAAATGCAAAGGTTAGGTTGTACCAACCCCCTCTTCTCTCTTTCCATAGGAAATGTAGGGAAAGTTACAATTTAAATGTTCACCTGCAGCAAGAAATCTGTGTTCGATGGAAAAGAAAAAAACAACTCCATAGCTATCAGGAGGTTCTGAAAAAGTGAAATGTCCATGCTGGAAATAACAGTTACAGCTTCAAGATCTACCACAGCTACTCAAGGCTTTTCAGCCGCATTGATAAAAAAATCACATGCAGCCATCCCATATCGAGCTACTAAAATGTTTTAAGTTTGTGACTCCATTAGAAAAACTGCAAATACTGTTTAATGACTAATGTATTACGTACTGATAATGTGTTCAGTGCCTCATGTCAGAGCATCATAAATATTTACTTAGCTACAACAGTCACTCTGAGCTTGGTTATGCTATRCAATATAAACTTTGCCTTTTCTCAATGTAATGTTTATTCTTGGGATATATATACATATTTTCCATGCGTTAAGCTTCAAGATTTTCTTCACACTTCTCAATTAATATATTTTATTAATTGCAGTTTTCTCAGGAGCCTGTAAACCTGACAGCTGAGCATCCTTATTTATTTTCCTTCAATGACCTCTGCGTAAGACCTGCCTAGTTTTCTCTCTGTCAGGCACCTTGGGATCCATATTTCAAGCTGGATACTTTTTTCTTCTTATCTCTAGTTATTATTATTGGTTTGTTTATATTACAGCAGCATCTTACAATCCCAGCTGGGGTGAGACTCACCAGGAATACATAAGAAAGAGTACCTGCCTCAGGAGAGAGTCTCTAGCTCAAAAAATTACAGAAAAAATAGGAGACAGGAAGAGGATGGGAGAGAAAGAGATGCAAAGGGGTGCTGTGACTTGCCTAATGTGATACATAGGTAAGAGCTGCCTGGACCCCATCCTATCGCATATAGACTGCACGATGAACCTGCGACATCGGCAATAAAAATAATTAATTTTTTGCATTTTTTTTAAGCACAAGAGAGAAAGAAACTCAGCTTGGCTGTTCTATAGCAGTAAGTCCTGCAAGATCAACGCAAGAGGCTTGGTATTATCAGTCTGGACTCATGCATGAGCAGGAATAATCACGATGTCTTTACTTTACTGGTGATAATAGTCCTTAATATTACATATCCCTGTTACTATGCCAGTGTTAGGTCTTTTGTCTCCGAAAAATATGACTCATACCATGAGCCTTAGCCTACATTACATTACTCTCAGATTTGAGGTGGAGTTTCTGCATTGTCTTCTGAAACATCACAAAATTGTCTCTAGAAAATACTTGTTTGAGGGAGCACARGAACAAAAGGACAACTGGAATGAAAATAAAAATAATGCTGCGTTGCCTAACCTATTAGGCGACTACACAGTTATATAGGGGGAAGAATGAAAAAGAAGAACTTAAGACTAGTGCATCAGCAGCCTAAACTCTGGAACAGGTATTAAAAATATAATTGAGCGATGCTGGGGCTGTAACGCGTATCCTGTTCTGTTCCATGCAGTACTTTGCTGGAGCTGCCATTGCTTTCCAGCGTAGAGTGACACTAAAACCACAGGGAATTCTGCCAGAACTGCTGTCCTCTATCCCCCTGCTCGCCTTCAGGGCAGCAAGGACCAGAGCAGGCACCTTTGCAGTCACTACACACTTTGAGCGATCTGCAGCAACACAAAACATTGCCTGCTGGAGACCAGCAGACTCAATGCTCTTGGGATGTGGTACAGTAGTCGTGGCTACAGCGAGCTACGACTCAAGTTGTTATGCACACCCCCAACAACACCAACCAACCATCACAAGGATGGTCCAACATATCTTCTCTGTGTCTCCTATTTTACTTTCCTAGCAAACTGGACTTTTAATGCAAGGTCTTGGTCTCTGTCTAAGCTGTTCCAGAGCCTTAGTCCTAAATATTTGCGCCAAGGTGTTGAATGAAGATGGCAGTCAAAAGCTCAGCTCTTCAGGGGAAGGCAACGTGCCGTGGCCAGGAAGCTGTGGAGGAGAATCCTGCCCCACTCCAGGGCAGTGAAAAGCATCGCTACTCACCCCACAGCATGCTCCAGGTGGAGGGCAAATTTCTTTGACCATGTCATCATGAACAAAGATGTAACCAAAGTAAACCAAACCAAAGTAAACCAACAAACCCCATTGTACTGCACTGTATATGCTTCCCAACACACTAATCTACAGTAGACACTGCAGTGTGATCTGTACAGGAGAGGAAAGAGCAATTCACACATGGATTAAGTGACACAGGACTTTAAATCTCTATTCTAAAACTATGTTCTCTAAGACATAGATAGGGAGACAAATTATAACCACGTGGGTTATGAATATATAGTTATCCTACTAGAAATAAATTTTATTCACTTAACCTCAAAATACAGTGTGTCCCGGTCTCCAGCGTAGCTGCGATTTCTTAATCGTGTTCTAAACAATCTGCCAGATTTCTTTGAACATGCCTTTGCAATTCATTTAGCATCAGGCAAGAGGAGAATTGTGTTTTATATAAACTGTGATTTTTTTAATGGTCTTTTTTTCATAGAGAAGGCCAGAAGGGACCTTTTGAAATTATCCAACCTGACCTCTTGCATAATAGAAGCCACAGAACTTCCCTGAATTGATTATTGTTTGATCTACAGCATATCTTGTAAAGAAGCATCTAATCTTCATATAAAAATCAACAGTGATGGAGATTTAGTGCAAAAATCTCTTGGTATATTGACCTCTTGGTCAATTGCCCTCACTGTTGAAAATCGAGGCTTAATTTCTGAATTTATCTGCATTTGTCAAGCTTCAATTTCTCAACACTTTGTTTGGCAGACGTATTACTTTTGTTTCACAAGGATAACATGTGCATTGTTTATAATAAACAAGGCAGGCAGAAAAATGCATCTTCTTTCCAAAAGCAATGTCAGCAATGATTAAAAATGAATACGTACCAAATAGCTGACTCATTCCCACACTTCAGTCAGAGCTGGTGCTACCAATTGCTTCCCTGATATTTAATGTCAAATGATCTGCTGTATCAAACTGAAGACATGGTTCCACTGCAGTTATAGTGCCTTTAAATCAGCTAACTTGGTTCTGGTAGCAGCCTGGCTGTTACAAATCAGGCTGATGGAGAAGGGAGGAAGGGGTCAGTTGTCTCAGACCAAATGCGGATTCAGTGCCCTGTGTGTCTGCAGAGCATTGCATAGCAAACCAGAATAACCCAGGAGGCTTTCTACAAGCCAGCTCACACAGGGCTACAAAACCCATCTGAGAAGGTGGCAAATGCTCAAGAACTTGGCAGCGCTAACAGTACAGACATACCCATAAGCAGAGGGGAAACCTCTCTCCCTGCTCTTGGTGCCTTCTAACTTTCTACTCCAGCTACAGAGACAAAGGTCCTTTGGTCACGGGATGCAAGACCCGACTGTCCTCACCGTGGAGATTTTCCTACACGTGAATACAGCAATACCGAATGGAACTGGTCCGGCAAGGCTCGTTGGGTGCATTTTCATTATCCTTGGAAAAATTCTTAATGGTTACCAAATTGGCACCTAAATAGCAACATCTAGTACAATTAACAAGCCACAGTTGAGAACAGACCTTTGATCTAGGCCAAATAACTCCTTTGTCCACTGCCCTAAAAAGCTTCAAAATTATGTCTGCCTTCACTCAGTGCTTATCTTCGAGTGATAACTGCTCTCCTCCGCCCAGTTCAGAGTAATCCTCCCTCTGTTGCTTTTATGCAATACTTTTTTGTTGTTTTGGTTTTCTTCTTCTTAGTTGGAAATCTATTTTATTTTCCAGGATTAAAAGGCGAACTGAAAGGCTTTTTCACCTGCCCCGACCAGAGTTCAAGTTTCTTTATTTTCCCAGAAACTACTGATGAATCACTAACACCTGAAAATAAAGCCTGACTTGGATTCTCCGTGCAGCCTCGGGCATCAGTGATTCATCAACACCCCCACCCCCACCCCCACCCCCGCACAAGACGCGAGACAACTTTCAAGTCAGTACTTTACAAACGCAGAAAATGCTGTTCAAATATTTTGCTTTAAAACACACTTGCAAAGTTCAAGGCCGCACAAATATGCTGCTAACAATCTGGAACGTTAAAGTATTATTTAAATAAAAAAGTTATTTATTGAAGTGATTTCAGTGCACTGCTAAGGCGCTGGCTGGCTGGTTTCAGTGAAGCTATTTCTCTTTGTGGATGTGCTGGTTTATAAATCGCTCACTCATCGTGAATCCTGCCGGATACCAGAGGAATCCTATTTAAGCTTCTGGTAAGCAATTTGCTTGGTTTACTAAATTTTCCAGTCACGCATCCATGCAAAAGCTGCTTTCGCTTCCCATTCAAATTTTCCTTTCTGCCCGCTATTTGTCTTTGCCACATCTGTGTTTATTGTGCGGCCGCGGGCGATGGCATGCCTTCGCAGCTAGGATCTGCCTGATAACCACTGTAGGACTTGGCTGCCTCTCAAAGGTGACCTGCCAATCAAGCCGCCAAATTTTTTCATCCATTTTAAGCCAYGTGAGCCAAACGCCCCAGCAGAGAAACAAGCGGGAGGAAGGGAGCACCTCGTTTCAGATTCCCCTCTCCGTTGGCATTCGCTTTGCCTGGCTATGGCTGGCTGGCTCCCGCTGCGGCGTGCCCCAGAGCGCACGAGACGACGGCTTGAAAGTACGCCGTGGCCAAACTTTAAGTTTACTACTTAAGTTTTCTCCTCATGCTGCGTGCTCCAGTGTTGACAGTTAACTTGCATTTAAAACAACCCTCTGCAACAGAGCTGTCAGCCGGAGATGTATCTGAGCCACACAGACCCTTTAAAATTCTTCCCTGGCTGAAGGGACATCAGTCAGCCAGGAGAGACCCTTACCTCTGGGTTAGGAGTCTGAGGGATATACACAGCATAACCTTTTTTGGGTTTTTTTTTTTGTTCGTTTTTTTTTTTTTTTTTTGTCCTCTCTTCTTTTTTTTTTTTTTTTTTTTTTTTTTTTTTTTTTTTTTTTTTTTTTTTTTTTTTTTTTTTTTTTTTTTTTTTTTTTTTTTTGTCCTCCCCGCCCCGTGTTACTACGCAGAAAAACTTGAAAACAAGGAAACTCAGGTCACGGTCTGCAAAGGGAAGGGAGAGCATTGATCATGCTCCTGGAGGAAGGCTCTGCGCTGAGCCCACCATCTTCACCCAAACGCTAGTGACCGGCTGCAGGCCTGCCGATGGCATGTGCAGCAGCTGGGGGCCTCTTCAAAAGTTCCTATTTTACTGAACGGGGACATTTTCAATCCTGTTAATGCAGTTCACCTCTGCAGCTAGCCTTCAGCCAGGGTTCACACATGTAGCCCAGAAGTAAGAGACTCACAAAAGGGACCTATTTTGAGAAAGCAGCTCAGAAACCGAGTAAAAAGTGTTCAAGTGGGTTTTTTTCCGTGTACTGGAAAACACATCAACAACATCTACTACAAATCACACTGGCCACATTAATAATTAAACACAGGTTTTTCCCTCTCCAATTTTACCTAGCTGTTGTGAAAACAGTTTGATAAAATAACTCTTTATGAATAATCAACAGCAACAACATTAACCCAGCAATAAAAGAAGGAAGTGAAGACTATAGGGCTGCCTCTCAGACGCACACACGCAGGCCACTTGGGAAAGACAAAGTAAGCCAAACCCAGAATATATGTATTTCTCTATGTATAAAAATACAACCGCGTTAAAAGAATGAGAACAAGATCCAGGAAAACAACAGGAATAGCTCTAGCTATCTTGCATGCCAGATCTTATCTTGTCCATATACGAGAGGTGGCCTCATGCATATCATCGAGCGTCCTCTAACCTTCTCTGACGTCCCGTCCCAGCCACATCAGCCAGCAGTTTAATACAAAACAGTACTGACAGATACGGTAGGCATTTGCTGAATGCAATGAGAGGCTTTTTGGAGCGTCTGATCTATTTAGATCAGGGTTCTACGCTCTGATTATTATTTCACGTTGTCTCATCTACGCTTTCTGAAGMTTAAGGAATAAAACCAAACAAACACCCCTGCACCCTCAGGAAAACAAATTCTTGCATCATTGTTAAGCTTAAAAAGAGAAAACTCCCATAGCAAATTGTTGAGGGTGCTTTTGCCCGTGTGCTTTTGAACAGTCTTTTCTTCATCAAAAGGCAGGGTGATAATAACTGGGTCTGATTTTTAATATTTCTGACTCTTTGATTTATTTTAGATGTGTATTTGATAGTTCAATATAGAGTCGGCTTAGTCTCGTATCAAACCCCACTTGATGCCCTACGAATCTGACCCGACTGAAACCAATTCCCCTGGATTTTCCTGCCAACGTTACGTTAATTTACCAAGCTTATTTCGAAGAATAACAGAAACTTTCCAAATATGAAACACCATTTTATTCCCTGTTCACCAATTATATTCCAGAGCTCTGCTGCTATACACAGTACGGACTGTACAGCACAACAGGAGCCCTGCCAGTAAACTAAAATATTCATGAGATGTAGGGTTCTGCGAGACTGTTAACATGACTTGTCTCTCATTTAGCACTCCATCGGGCTGTACCGATGGCAATGTCACCGGTTCCAGACGACTCTTCCAGGCACCAGCAAACAAGGGAAGAAGGCAAGAAACCCGCCGTGCGCAAGTGCGGGGCATGCGGAGCAGACTGGAGGCAGATGGGCGTGCAAGAATATTTAACGGATGTCTCCTCTTCTTGGTACACGCAGACCTGCAGCCACAGATCACCTTAAACGGCATTACCCAGAAGAATTCCCTACCTAAACACCAACAAAGACGATTAGAGGTGATAAACACAGGACGATGACATGGTATCAGCATTTTGAAGACTGCAGTGGCACAAACAAACACATCAGCAGGAAACATTGGGGGGAAAAGCAAAYGTCTATAAAAGCCACATTCTGCTGCAGACGTAACAGAGGAAAAATAAAACAACTGAACTGCTGGCTTTCCCAGTTGGCAGGTATTTTAGAACCTAAATGGCCCTGAAAACTTACTACAGTATAAAATTGCTGTAATTTAAAAGACTTCTAATTAAAAAGCTATAACATTAACTTTTGGTCCTCTCCCAACCCCCCACTTCTTTTCCTTAAATATTTGCCTCAACTGTACAATAAAAATGAAATTAAAAAGTGTATCTAATCACTGAAGGAACTATATCAGGCTGAAGATTTAGAAAGAGTAAAGTAAAAAATGCCAGAAAATACACACAGGTTTAGATTTACTCAAGTCTAGCAATATGTACAGCAACCCAAAGCCTTAATTTTCCATGAAATCCACTATGTAATTTCTTTTTTGCTCATTCTAGCTAGATTGCCATTCTGATTTGATCACAGGCACTGCATAGGAAAAACAGCCATTAGCTCATCCAGTTCATGCTGATAGTGCAGGATTGTCCCCTAATATGGTTTCTGCAGTGATATCCCATCCAATTATGCAGTCAAGAGTAATAGGGCTTCCTCCACATCACCTAGCAATACAGTAAGCCTCACTATTAGCATCTGTCCCCCTGGCTTAGTCTGAAGCTGTCCTCTTTTCAATTTTTGTTTAAATCCTCAAAATCCCACTGTTCATTGGGAGGAACCTGTGCTGTGCCTCTGTGAAGGACAGCCATGCCCATGGCTGATGGCTGGAAGACAGGACACACGGGTACCTCACTGCTGCGTGACTCACTAATCCCGACAACCTGCTGACTCGCTGCATTTCTGCTGCCTTTGCAAAAAGGCTTTGCAATTTAGTACAAAATAAATTAACGGTAGTAGAGGTCCAGCTGCCTACACTTTAGTGTCTAGTGCTGATTTACATGCCTGAGGTAACTCAGACATATGCACCAGTCTGGATGATACAACACAGGTCCTACAGGAGACCTATGCCCTCATGAAGCTGAAGACCTGGTGGGGTACCACATTGCATCTGTAATATCTGTAGTAACTTATTTTTAAGGAACCTGAGTCTCATCCTTTCTATCTGAGGCCCAAATGTTTATTTTCAGTGCAAACCTCAACAGACTATCTGTTGAATACATGCTATACTAACATAGACCTTCACTGAGGTATATGATGAAACAGCCCACAACTGAGGTTAGCTACATTTACAGGTTGGATACTCATAATAGTTGTACACTGCTTCCTTTCAAATGATTCATGGGGTTATTCCTCTGCTCACACTTATTCAAAGATACTTCTGTTGCCATGCACTTTCTGACCTGTCCAGGCACATTTCCATTTATTAACGCAACTGTGTTACCAGCTCTTCAGTGTCACCACTCTAAATATTGTGCCAGTCCTGCTGCTTGGGAAAATATGTGACTGGCTTCTGCACAAATAGTGCAGAAAGATGCCAATTTACATTCCTTACTGCTTTGTCCACCTCAGTCCTACACCAAACTTCGTGTGCAGTCCCTGGTCTTTTCAGTATGAGAAACCATAGGAAATTGCACGGGATAGTATTACCAGGATGATGTACAAACTGCTAAATGTTTTCATTTAATGTTGCATTTAGATGGGAGGATCTGGAGGTTAAATACTAAAGCCTGGATCCAGAATAATTGAAAGCCAGATTTAGGTACCTAAATAAATAGTATTCTCAGCATGCACCCATCTCAGTCTCATAACATAAAAGGCATCTAGACTAGGATGCAACAAATTGTAGATTTCTACAGTGCATAGATTTCTCTGCATCTCAGCAAGTCACCCTGGGCTTCCTTTGAGCTTCCCCCAACCCCCGTCTATACAGTGTATTTACTTCAGTTATTTTCAGCTGCAGGAAAAATCTTTTGGTGAGCCACAGACTGTAGCCACTTGCTTGGAGAATTTTCCATTTATGAAATATTGTCCACACCCCTAAACCATTTTAGCTGCCATACGTGCTCCAGACAGGAACACTGCTAAGATGTCTGTATTATGTGATTCTGTTACAAGTTGGGTTTTTTTTTTCCTATCGCACCAGACTTTTATTAGCTGTCAGTCTGCTGTATACAGGTTGCTTTGCCAATCTGCATGTTCATCTCCTTCTAGAGCAGGACTGCCAGTTGCCTCCATTGATAGAGATGGAAGTATTAAGAATTGTAAGGACGCAGTAAAAAACCCCAACAGTCAGGACTTCACTTTTACACTGTTCTTTAAAATGCAAATAGAAAGTCAATGAGAAATTACAGCCCAGCTAATTTCTTACAATCAAAAAGTACATAACTGATACTGATTAATCAATTCATATTGTGGAAGTGGTGACAGTGGAAGGATAGAGGGCTGAATAATTCAGCTGGACTTGTAAGGTAACTTAAATGCCACATTTTGGGGCTTTTAAAAAAGACTTAAAGAGTTATTTCTTGTGCCCAGAAATACGGACCAAGAAATAGATCTTCCTAACTTAACATCCAATTAAAAATATCCTCAAAAAAACCCTCCAGGTCCAAATAAATCCAAGAAAGATCCAAATGGAAACTATGTAAAAAATGGGTCAAAAAGTCAAAGCTCACAGCTTTCCACCCCAAACAAGCAGAAATTAAAAGCCAAAAATAGTCTTAACCCGTGGCTTCACAGCAGCAGCACCATTAATCCTTGTCCATTCTCCCCTTCTGCATCTGGTCCCCAGCGGCACACGCTCGCCTGCCCCAGCACCACGACCCGCCACCCTGGGGTGGCCTGCACCCACACGACTGTTGGCAGCGTTGCGTTGGGAACCACAGACCTCCCTTAAAAAATATTACGATGTTTGCTTCCAGTCCCCTTTAGGCACTATTGATACTGCTGCAGACTTTGTACACTTGAAACCAGAGCTTTAAAATTTCACTGCTGAAAATGTGCAGAACTGGGAATTGGAGAAGACTATTTCTATGGCTTCATCTTATATGGGGAGGACAGGATTTTTGGATGATTTTTGCACTCCTCCATGCTTTCCCAGGTCCAAGAAGAACCCAGAACTCTGTGTCAGGCATTTGGACTTGATGTACCATGCACCATACATACGTACTATATGTCTCACAAAAGCCAGCAAATCCAGCAGAAAACTCCCAAAAGGCAAGAACCTCATTAAGTACCTGCAACCCAACAGGAAAGTTGGGGTAAGGAGAGAGTCTCAAATGCTCCTTCACTTCATTCAGGGTTCTCTGGCTCCGCAGCCCCATGGTGGGATGGGGAGGTAAGAGGCAGGTTCGTATCCCTGCTCTTAGAATACTGAATATTATTCAGAAATGTTAAAGTGTTATAAAATAGTCCTGGAGACTTAGGAGGTGTAAGTCTGAATCTCCTCAAACTGAGGAGGCAACTGAAGTAGGTCTTCTATTTCATAGGCTAGTGGTCTGATACTGTGGTTATTTTATAAAATTAAAGGACTTTTTCATACCGCTTCAGACATGTGACAATCTGGGGCTTGACTGGTGCACTGAGAACTTCTCTGCCTCTTTCAAGAACAGCCTGACTTACATCTACAGAGAAATGCTTCTCTCCAGAGCCCAGCCACTTGTGATGCCAGCTCTTAAAAACCTTCGTTATTCAGATTGAGATAAACCCACCTCCCAGGCTTGAAGGTTCCCCAACGCATGCCACTGTAATTGGATTTTTCACCTCCAAAGGACACACGCATCCTGGATTTGCAAGCTTCAGACAGACTGACTTTTAATAACAGACTGACTTGAGAGTGAAAGCATCACAAGCATATTCTTGCAAGACGAGGTTATTCTATTATTTGCAAAGTTAGAATCATGTTTAAAAAACCCACCACTAGGCCCACTGAAATTAAATGTGTAATTACAGCAAGATCCTTTCTTAATCATAACATTATGAAGCTATGTTTCTTATCAGTTTGAGGGACTGAGAAACAACTCAGTCTGCAATACTCTTAGCTTCATTTCACTGTCCATACAATCTGAACCCCGAAATTGCCCTGCAGCTCTGGAGCCTTACCCCATGACTGTGTGTTTGGAGACTACTTTTTTCCTTCTCTTGTTTTAATGAAAAATAATTTGTCTGTTTTGTTTTGTTTTGTTTTTTGTTCTTTTAAACAGCAGGATTGCACCTGCTGGGCTTGCATTCTTTTTGTCAAATACAGGACATATCCCTTTCTTCTTTGGACCTTGGCTTTTTCCTTTCCCTCTTAAATATGAGCAGAGCATCCACTGCCAGGTCTTGAAGGAAAAAGCTTCTCCAGAGATTGCACACCTGACCCCAGAGCAGAGATGATGAACCTGCCACTTGGAATGCTCTATCCAAAAATCCTCGTTCCCCACAGTTTTTGACAGTTTTAAGATCTCCTGGTGCTATACTGTTTTTAAAAAAAGAAAGCTGCCGCYGACCTTATGTCTTGTATCCAGATTTCCTTAAATCCTCCTTTTTTGTACGGCATACTCTGAGAAAAGCCGCTCGGTGGATGTTGGTAAAGGAATACTCGGTTTCCAAGTCCCAGACAGGTTTAGCTGCAAGCCAGGGACAGTTCTGGCACATACAGATATACAGCTGAAGTTGCCAGGGGTATTCTGAACTGTCAAAAAGTAAGGCACCTATGGAGCTTGTAGGTACCCCCAGGGTTAGGCAGCAGGGATTTTTAGGTTTACGACTCTGGATTTTGGTGTTTAAATTTTGCTTCCCACTCTCCCCCCTTGGGAGCACCCTGTTTTATGGCTGACTCGAAGTGACATGGCTCCAAATGATTCACGGAGGCCAGCTCTGCTTTCATTTAGAAAAGATAAACATTTTCTAACCCTGATTGTTATGGGGAATAATGTGAAATGCAATCTCACCATACTGCAAAACCACAGAAGTCATAAAGGAAACCAAAGCAACCCCAAATTTATTATGTTGTAAAAATCTTACGATTTTGGGGACTGCGTCACAACATCTGAACATCTGGAGTTGGCAACACTAGAAGTCACTAATGCTAACAGGATGAAAAATGCGATAAAATAGATAAGCAATGTGTACCACGACAGGGCAGATGCTTGAGTGTTTTATAACTATATAAACATTTCATTGCTACGAGACTAAATGAGATTTGTCATGACTTTAAGGTCTGCATTTCTAACACTGTCACGATACACCTACCTAGAAGGCTCTCAGAAGTTTGGGCCTGAGATGTGAGATCAAATGTAGAGAGGCAATGAGGCAAAACGCAAAAGCTGAGTCAAGTATTGTGAGCTCCAAACTACACTACCCTGTATGGACTCCTACACCCTGTTCACCAGCAGCTCAGCAACATCACCGAATGCCTTTCACCGCAGCCTTCAGTGATGTGACAGTGACTAACATCTGTCATGCAGTTTGTTTTCAYATCCCTCCCCTTCTGTGCCCAAGTCTTACAGAGAGATCTACATGGATTTACATATTGCTAGACACAAGGAATGGTCTCCCTGGTGCCCCATTGTTGAATGATCCTAAAATACTCAGTGCAATCTGATTAATTGCTACATTATGTTAACAACTGAGTATAATCCTAGTTACCATGTAATTTCTATTTAGATAAAATGAGTGATATGATTAAAGGAAATAAATTTAAGAGCTACAAAGGCAGGAAAAAACCTGGGCAGAAAGCAGTATTATAAAAATAAAAATGGTGGAACAAAAGAAAGAAAACAAATGTGGACATTTAGCAACACAATCCAGCTGAGGACTTGACATTTGCAGTAAGACCTGATAAAAAAGGTGGTAAAGTCGTAAGTAAGATTAACACAGCAAGCATCTTTCTCTAACCATAGTTTTAGATCCCCAACAGTGCAGCAGCTACAGGAGTTTAATTTTCAGTCATTTTCTCCACAAAGACTTTCATGTCACATCATCCAAAAGTTTTGCATTACAAGAACTGTGATCTGATGCATGCACTGAAATCTCTAGAAGGAACAGTACGAGGTTTAAAATCAAGAGTCTTCATGGGAAAAAAAAAAAAAAGAAACAACTTGTTTTCACCCAATTTCTGTAACTAAGGGAATGTACTCCAAACGAATCAGCTAAATATTTATGGTAATTGCAAAATAAATCTTTGGAGTGAAGACCTACTCAAGTCAAAACCTTTCAAGAGGATCACAGAAGACACCATAGTACCGAAGTGGAAGATTGTGGTCCTTCAGTCATTTAAAAGTGCAGTTTTTATCAAGTGTTCTAATTCTTCTAGAAGAACCTTCTTCTTAGGTTCACCACCTAAGGCTGGAAGAACTCGTAGGATCATTTGGGATGACCTGATTTCCCGATACCATCTAACTGGTCCTTCCAGTCACTCAGTATTGTTTGTAAGATTTACATGTTCTCCACTTCAGCTATTTGTCCATGTGTCAGCACCTAAGCAATCATCTTCCAACCTTCCTTCAGCAAACTGAATAGAGCGAAACGCATTTTATGGCTTATTCTCCAGGCCTGGATAATTTTTAAGGTCCTCCTTAAGACTTGCTTTAGTATTTTTCCATCTTCTTCAATCATGGACATTACAACTGGGCAGAGTATTTAAGCATCAGTCTTACTAATAGAATAGCCTTTAATCAAAATACTTACTCTACTTTTGCTTTGTATTTCTCCTTTTATACAACCAAGGTCTTTGCTGGCTCTCTTAATTACACTATTATACTGACAGCTAATTTTGACGTGATTATCTAGGTAACTCTGATGCCCTTTCCCGAGGGCTTTAAGAGGGAAGTCCTGGCAGTTTAAGCCGTGAGGCCTAAGACATTGCTGGCTCCAGAAGTCCATTCCATGGGACAGCAGAACAGAAGGTACATCCGAGCTTCAATTGCAGCAGTTGAGCAGATCAGCTTTATGCAGAAAGATGGTTTTCTATTCATAAACCAAACCAATAGCATGGGCAACCAAGCTGCAGTTACATATCCTCATCCTGAAGTCCTTGCTATAAGTGAATCTGTGGCAAAGGAGAAGACAGCTGAGGCAGTCATGTTTAAAAATGATGCCATCATGTCTTCCAGAGTTTGCTGTTAGAAACTGTTTCCAAAGTCTCTAAAGCCTGGAACATGTTTTTGCAAACAGAATCATCCTATAGGCATGTCACAGTGTCTTGGTTTCTTGCTGTCTTATTTTGTGTTTTCCTGGACTATGGAGTATTCCAGATCACCTTTCTTTATTTTCCCCAACCCCCTTCAGTCAGCTGTAATTTTTTTCTAGCAGTAGTGATATACTATCATTTGATAACATTTGGTAGAATTTAAATCAATTTACCTTCATGCTGCTTAGTACAATTTGTTCTTGCATTGCTCTAAGGATTTTAAAACATTGGGCCCATGCCCTGGCTGTTTAGGGTACAAGAATGGATGTAGCCTTGGAGTACCTCATAATCGTTAATGTGTTTACCCTCAAAAATACCTCCTCGATGTGGGTGCTCTCCCCTCTTTTACAGTTACTGAAACAAAACACTGAAGTCCAAACCCACAGCTGTCCACACCTAAATGCTACCGAAATCAGGAGGTGATAGATATTCAAACACCTGGGTGATTTGCCCAAGACCAAGACCTCTGTGAAGAACACAGCCAAGAGCTAAACCCAAACCCCTCAGATCTCCCACTAGCTCCCTCACCACTCCACTACCACACCATTCAGGGTCCTCCACTATCAGGTAACAGAGATGGAAAATGTTTACCTGCCTTCATAATCATAGAGATCATTAGACAATAGGGACAGCACCTCCTGCATCCGTTATTCAGCATGGTGAGCCACCAGAGCACAGACACTGGAAAGAAACACAAGCTGTGGCTTGTCGCAGCTGCGTTCTTCCCCTTGGTGCTTCAAAGCCAACTCAAGGGTCTTGCTTATTTTTGTCCTTTCTCGGTTTGAAAACAGTGCCCCGTGTCCTCGATAGCCTCAAAACTTCATTGTTCTTTGTATTCATTTTCCAGCTCCCCATGGCCTCTACAAATACTCCATCATATTTCTTTATAGTCTTCCCACATAACTGAAAATGAGCAATTTGATCAGAGATGGTAAACTGCTTTATTTGTGTGGATTTACCTCAAAATCTTGAGGTTAAGTGCTGTCTCTGCAGAGAAAATAATTTTCAGTAACAGCAAACTCCAGTGTGATAATGTCACCAACAATCCAGAATGAAATTTTCTGACACTTTTCTGTTCATGAGAAAGAGCAAATACCTTGTTTATGACTAAGCTATGTGTAATGGGCCAAGCGCTTCCTACTAGGGTCACAAATGAGAAAAATTTGCATTAATGAAGAACAGCAAAAGGAAAAGCAAAATAAAAAGGGGAAATTAAATGTATGCAGTGAAACATTGGGCAAAGTTTCTGCCACTTGAACGATTCCGTATAAGCAAGATGTGACTTTTTTCCCTCAGCAGGTGGATAATAATAATAATACTTACAATATCAATAACCATTTGCAGAACATTTATTTTTTTCACATTTAGATCTTTAAGTACTTATATAGCTTTTGCTGACACAGATGGATAAAATGATACCGAATGTGAGGACGGGCTTTGTTTCAATATCAGACATCCAAAAGTGATCTACAGAGTCCCTCTGTAGCCAATGGGAACAGAAAAGCACGCCAAAGGAGAGCTTCAACCCACCTATTTTAGGATGAGAAAAATCATCTTCTGGAGAGTGCTATTCCTCTCTGCTGAATGAAAAGGGAGGCTACAAGCTAGCTTTAAATAGATGCCTAACATTTGGATGGATAAAGATATACAAGGTGAATCAAAGCTTCAATGATTCATCAGAAGCTGTCAAGTGAAATAGTATCAGGCTGCAGCTTTCCCTAAACTTTTCCCTGTGCCTCATCTGCTAGACTTAGGCTGTTCCCAGGAGTGCAACAGAGAGCGCTTCCAGGTACCCAACACTGTTGGAGGTAAAAATAAATGGAAAGGCATGAAAATGGATGAGAAGCAAAAAAAAGYGCATTATATATGACAAATCTGTACAGTAGGCACAAAAAATAAAGCCTTCCAAGAGCAGGAAAGAAACAAAAGATGAGCCGGTTAATTTATGTCTCATCTATTTCATTTTTAGTGCTTAAGTAATAAAACAAAACAAAAAACATCAACGAGACAATTTGAGATTTTCTGTTTTCATACAAGAAATTTCATTAAAAAGAAACAGCTTTTTCTATTTTCTTTTTTTCATTAGGAAGAGCGCAAATACAGTTGAAAGACTTGATGAGTCAGGAGAAAACTCGGCAGAGAGAAGGAACGTTTTGTCAGGATCAGGAGAGAGGACGCAGATGTGCAGAATGGCCCAATGAGCAGCAGAAAGATTGCTGTCTTCAGGAAGAYCGTTTTTTCAAGGGAAATATTGCTAAGTCTGTTCTTTCGTTCCTACCATGAGACACAGTCCATGAGCTCAGTCTTTCAGATGACTGACGTAGCCTCTCAGTCAGGCCTTCAGGGCTTGGTCTTGATGACACTGTCAACTTCTCAGTTTGGACAAGGACTGACAAGCTCAACTTCGGTAGCAGTGAACAGCACGGAGCAATGCTGCTTTGCCACTGGCCTGACATCATTATATTTCCCCATATAAGGACAAATCAAAGACTTGCTGCGAACTTGCACTTTTACAGACACTTTTCTTGAAGCATCTCCATTTAGTTTTAAACAAGCCTTTTCCAAAGCTAGGCTCCAAAGACTGTAACAGTACCTAAATATTCAGATAGATTAATACCTAAAATTATGTCACCATGGTCCTGACCTACGTCAAGCAGAAGCTTGCTTCTTCCTCAAGTCAATTTTTCAAAGCACTCATGCTTGTGCCAACTCACTCCTCAGACTCTTTCAAGAGACCTTCCAGGATGGAAACACCCCAAAATGGTCTGAATATCAGCGAGAACTGGACCTTTGCCTAGGCAAGAATTTCAAAGGTGTCCATGTTCAAATAGCTCGTAAGAGCTGTTCAAGGAATCCAACAGAGCCAGAATAAAGAAAAGTAAATAACGTTAGTCCTGTATCTGTAGGAGGTGGAAGGGAAAAAAAAAATTAGTGCAAGTCCTGAAGCTAAGAGTAGCCCAGGAGTCCTCAAGTCCAGTCACTAGCTAGTTTCCCTGAATCCTGCAGCTCCAATATTGTGTTGTGTTGCAAATGCCATTGATTTTTCATTTTCTTCCTCTGAAACCCCAAACCTGTAATATTAAATAAGATTGAGGGAATTTCATTTTGTATCCAGAATACAATAAGCAGACAGCAACCCACTATTGTCTGTCCTAGCCCATTAACTTTATTAAAAAAATGCAATAGAGCTGATTTCTGAAAAAACAATTTATCAGTCTGCAGTACAAATATGGTTAACAGTTGAAAGTTACTTTATTTGAATTTAGGTGTTCCTTGGCCAGGAGGTACCATCATACTTTCTAAGCTTGTCAAGACTGATAAAAACATAGGTCAAAAGTGTATGATAGGTATAATTGCCTTACTCTTCCTTATCTCCCCTTTAACCAAAATGTGTAAGCTTGTATTGCATTTCTTTACAGAAGATAATTATTACTGTCACTGTCACATTTGTTTCTTGGTCTTGATAAAAAATGAATTAAACCTGGCATCTGACCAAAGATCCTTCAGTTACCCTGTCAATGCTAATTCACGATACAATACATTTTGCATAGATTGGTGTAGGGAAGGAAGGATGGATCTATACTGTATAAAGTCAGAATTTGTTTAACGTGGAAGACTTTGGTCCCTAGTTACACTATATGCTCCAACAGAGTAGGCATGTCTCCAGATGGAGGGGGAAAGATTCCCTGGACATTCATGGATATCATATCACCAAATCCTGAAACTCAGATGATAGAATTTGCCATCACACTATTTGAACTCTTTACGCTTAAAGGTTTTAGATTTGCAAAAGCAGCCAGATTTCAAGAGCAGCTTGAACTATTTTATGACTTACTGTGGTTACAACAGCTAAAATAGACTAGAGACAGAAATAATCACACCTCATGCTTGAGAGTACACATTAATTTGAGAAGGAATTCTCCCTTTACTCAGCTTGCTGCAAATTTATTGAAAACATTGTGAGTTTTTCCCTAAAAATGTGCTGCCTCACATACAAACTACTTAGACAAGATATCACATCTAGTGTATCAATACTCTGTCCAGTATACGACAAGTCCTAGTTTACTGAACAATTATATCTAAGCTTTTGGCAGTGGTAAACTTTGTAAGCAGCTGTAAACTTCACTGACAATGTAGAACCAAATAAAGGTTTGCCTAGGAACTCCGATTCACAGCTCAATGCCAAATTAGCATAAGTGAAATATGAGTATTTAATATAATAAAACACRAGCCGCAAGCGTCTAGCCCATCTCAGGAAAAATGTGAAACCAGAAGGTATTTTAATGAAAAACTGGAAGCAAATATCACAATCTAATGTTTAAAAGCCATAAGAGTTAATTTTAGTTTGAAAGGAAATCATTTTTCAAAGTTCTGTACTCTGTTTAAAAACAGATTGAGCAAGTTTATTAAATTAGCAGACCACTGCATTTATGAAATCCATAAGTCAGATCAATGGTGCACAGTCAGCTCTAGAAAGTAATTGCTGGCTTCTCTCAAAACGGACAATCCAAAAACTTCCAAGGACTAGTTTTTCCCTCCATTATTTATAATGAGCAAAACATGGTGCAATAGATTCTAATTCATAATGCCTTTTTAATGTTTTTATAGCACAACATTTGGACTCATTTCTAATCTCTGTGGATGACAGGTTGCCATTACTGAATTTCCATTAATAGGAATTATGGTACAATACATTTTACCCAATATTTTCTACCCCAGGACTAACGTGATTCTACAATAAAAAAATAACATGGTCAGCAATTATTTTCAGAAACAGAAAGCACTAACAGCCATCAGAGATTAGTCTTGCTACAATACTATGCATCTGACCTTGACCTTGCATCCATCTGACTCTACAGAATCACCAGCCATAATTTACATGCACATTTATGGTTGTTAAAATGCCAGTATTTAGGTAAGTGTCTACCCACAGCTTCCAAGCAGCAAGTCAAGGTTTGCTCAGTGGGCTTCCCTCCTCTGCACAGCTGGAAATTACTCGGTCATTTGGGCCAGGTAATGCAAGATGGATGGACATGAGCTGAGTCCTGTCCCTCTTGTGCATGCCTCCAGATACTGATGTGTGTCTGAAGAACTCATTCTCCCTAATGAAAACAGCTCTTAAGGACCAGGCAGACTCAAGCACACTTCAGCTCCTTTTGTTTTGCTCACCAGCAGCCTGTGCCGTGGACATCTCTCCACAGGAAAGGCTCAATCCATCTAAACAATTAAAAACATACTAAACAGTAGGCATGAAAATAGCCATCCTGAGGTCAACGGGGCTACCTGCATGCTTGAAGGGAAGCATATACTTCATGTTTTACTAGATGGTTGAAAGACAAAGATACAACATGTGGTTAAAGAAATCCCCAAGCTGCAGGCTGTGGGAAGTGCATACCGGGGGAGTATACGTATAGCATACTTGCAATGTAAATCTCCCACTGGAGGCAGAATATCGAGCTGTATGAATGCATAGTCTCACCTACTATGACTGTTTTTATCTTTTATGGACCGAGCTAGGATTAGCAGCATAAAACACACTTTAACATTATCACTAATACCAGTAAAGTATGGCAGCTGCTTTGGAAGAAGTCTTTTTTAACGGTCACCAATGAACTTCGCACAGACCTTGCTGCACCAGGGCACAAAGGCAATATAGCGTTTCTCTTTGATTTTCAAAAGACATGTAGCAATAAAACTCTATTAAATGGAACAAAGAACTTCCCAAATGCCAGGAATGGCATGGTCCCTGCCCTGAGGAGCTCACATCCAAACATAACAAGAAAACGACGTGTGAAGAAAATAACACAAGAAGCAAGTAAGTAGATGACAGGTAATGACGCTGACTAATACCGTATGTGTTTCTGAACACACACTCCGAACAGGTATTTGGCAAAGTCTGCTCCTAAATACACACGCATTCAGAAATACTCACAGCCATAATCAGAGGATTAGTTTTTGCCAGCATTGTGGTGGTAAATAGTTCTTTAGGAGAAATCCATGTACAAAGAGGGCAAGGGGCTTGCAAACAATCTCTGGAAGCACATGCCAGGCATAGAGGATAAACAAAACATTTATCAGAAAAGCAAACAAAAAGGTAATCAAAACCGGAGTCCTTGGGATAACAGATGGCAGGATCGGGGACGCAAAAAGATACATGGGGGGAAGCCGAGCAGGGGGTTGTTTGAATGCTTCTGACATTTCTTTAAATGTCATCTCATAATTATGACATCTCCACCACTACCTTGTAGGTATATAGTCACTTCTAGCAGAGGCCTCGCAGCTCGCAGAGAGCTGCACTTTAGCATTTTGAGCTATCCGTCATGTTCCCACCTTTTATTCTGGGGAGAATGAACAAGCAAACACCAAACTCCCACTGAACACCTACTCCTTCAGTTTTAATTTCAAGGTTTCCTCGCTGTTCAGTTAAATCTCTGGGTGTATTATACAGATTTATATGGAGTGCTACACACTGAGAAGCACTGTGAGATAAGTGGGAGAAAGGGCAATATTTAAAGAAGTTCAGAGAACCCTGTGCATACAGCGTACTCTATAAACACTCCGCCAGAGAAGGAAAAGTGTGGTATAATCTTTTGCGTAAGTTTACACGTGTAAAACCTATGTTAATAAAAATCAATCCTTGTTCACTATTTGAACACAAATCCCATTAATAATTCCATTAAGCTACCACTTCAGTTCATTATTTTACCCGTTTGCACTTCACTATATTCACTGTCAACATCTGCTGCTTTCCCTGAGAAAGAGGGCGAACAAGGCCATGCAATTGCATTTATGTTCAACGCTGTACCCTTGGCTTGCTGGCGAGCGGTGCTGATATAAAGGGCATTTCAACTCTCTCCCACCCAGAGACAGAATACATTGCCTTCCAACACAACCAGCCTCCATCCCACGACTTAACAGCTAACATCCATCCCCGAATTCAAATTACCTAATTATCAGAGCTACTCAGCATGCTTGTTCAATACTTTACTAAGCAGAAACTTTAAAAAGTGGGAGAAAAAAGAAGAAAAAGGAGGACTGACACGCGGACAGTAATAGATAACAAGCAATGTAAGTTTATGTTTTGAAAGTAAAAGCTTGTGGGGTGTGAGGGGGAAAAGACCAAGACAAAAAGAAAAACTCCCCCCAAAGCCAAGCCCCACAACACAACTCTTTGATCACGTTAAACATTCAGGGAGGCAACAGATAACGTAATCACAATGCACAGCAGGGTCCTCAGTGAAGAATGGGTACACGACTCTTAAAAGGTTATTACAGCAAATTTAAGCAAACCAATTGTGCAGAGACCGGAGAGCAGCTAAACAGAGGTTTTCAGGACTTCTCTTCTGATCACCGAGGCTCATTCCAACTGGCTCAATTTGATCTAACAATCAAAAAGTCAAATGATATGAAGAAAGATATTTCCTCCAGTAAATTGAAAAAGGTGGAATGGGAGCTTATTTAGATTCGCTTGCTACAACTGCATTTCTTTCTTTCTTTCTTTCTTTCTCCAAGCAGGCTAGCTCTTGTAAAAGGGTTTCAGCAGCGGTACGCACATTTGCACATTGCTCCATCTATGTACTTTTATTCTGTCCAGGAACACTCACATCCAAAGGAAAAGCAAACAGCCAGGGCACTAAACACAATGAAGCAGAAACACAAAGGGAAAAAGGCTGAGAAACAGAAGTTCATTTCCAACAGCACTGAACAACTACCCGGTGCTAACAGTGTTACATTTGACTGAACCTGACTGGCAACACACCCCACTATTAACCCCTAAGCTGTTCATCAAACAGACTCGTAAACTGTTCCTCTACAAAGGTATGGTAGATTTGGCAGATTTTACAGTTCATGGGATGAAGAAAGTGGGTCACCAGGGCTCTTCAAGAAATAACACCACAGGTGAGATGCACCAAGCTGTTTCTACAGCCTCTTCTGAGGGGATGTATCCCAAATATAACACATGCTCATGGATTTCTGTCCGAGTGCCATCATAAAGGGACCAGTGGACATACGCTGCGATAAATACTTCAGATAAAATATCTGGCACTGAAAAGTCTCCAAATTTGTCAGCACTGACTGAAAATCAAGGCCAAATCCACCCCGCATGGAGACACACATATTAACCATGCTACTTCAATTTTGTTTGCACAGGCTGTGGCACATGCAAGAGGGTGTGTGTGGTCTGTGAGAGCCACTTGTGGGAACACTAATTTTAGTTCATACGATAACAAAAACACTGAAGGTAAAGCAAAACCTCAGGCCTCCCTTCTTGCAGTGCTACAAGGATGCACCATCAAGGCAGTTTGGAGCTCTCTGCTCACGGAATCAGGCAACTTCTGTTAATAAAAGGCGTTCATAATTTATCTCCAAAAAATCAAGATGTGTACATAATTGTACCTCAGGCAGCCGAAAATGGAAGCGTGCAGATGAAAACAGGGCAGGACAAAAGGATATAACCATACTCTTGGAATTTCCCCAGTCCTGGCAACTATCACAGGTTTATTGGGCCTTCATTGGCAGAAAGCAGTATTATTTTCTGTTCAATGCTGTGGTGAGAAAGGAAGAGAAGAGACAGTCTACTAAGTGAAAAATCAATTGTGCAGGTAGCAAGAGGTGTTTCTACTTCAATACTTAATGGCTAACATGATCTCTCATACCAGCTGTATGACAACATCCATCCGATATCTAACACAATCTCTTATTTCCAAATCCAACAGGAAAGATAAAAATCATTCCCTGGCACCAGAAACATCTGCAGAACATATTCTTCATTCTGATACAGGAACTGAATTCGCCAGCAATTGGTGGCCCATGTGGAAAACCATGACAAAGATTTCTGAAAAATAGCTGAAACAACTCCCTAGAAGATACACTTCTAGGCTATCTATTTCTGTTCATAATGGGGAAGTGGGTTCACAAACCATTTTAGTTGCTGTGACAGTTACAACAGGGAGAGACCACACCATCTTAGTGCACAGGTACATTGGCTGAAACAAAGTGGAGATGTGCTCGTGCTCCTTATTGTTCAGCTACAACTCAGTCAAGTATGAAACTGTAGAGTCAAGTAAAACCAATTACACTTGCCTCAAACACAAAGCCATCCCAGTAACTAGAAAACTAAACAGGGCCAGGACCTCTTATACGGCTCTGAGGCCAAATGATATGGCCTGGCCACATTCACAGGATTATATACTTTTACCCTCCAAAACAAGGTGGCTATATCCAAACTGCCAACTGGGAACGGCTGCTGGCCCTTGCTAATCCCCAAGCCATGCCTGGGAATTGTTTATGACAGTGCTAGCTGGCCCCGGACGACTTCAAGGCAGAGCCTGTGCTAACAACTTAATGGTATAGATGGTCAAGTTCCAGCTCTTGGGCCCGTGCCCTGGCACCACTTAATCTACTAGCATAGACCTAGCCAAACGCAGTTGTATTGTGAACAGAGCTGGCTGGAAAACAGACACAAAAAAAGAAATAAGAGTAGCTGACCAAATTTAAAATCCCTATGCATTTTCATGATTCCCTTCCTTATTCTTCTGGGTTTTTTTCTTAAGTTTTATTTTCCAGACAGCCTTATTTCCACAGAGGGGTTCTATTTGCCAAAACAACAGAAGGTCAAAATAGTTGTGGTAAGCGCCGAGTATGTTTCATTTCTTACCCATGATTCAGTGGTAGTTGCCAGCAAAGCTATGGCGCTTCCAGTACAGTCAGATACACTGTGGGAAGTGTCAGAAGAGTTTAAATCAAGCGTCCGATGGAAAATGGGGGAGAAAGACAAAGACGTCGAGAGTGAAGAAGAAAGGCAAAAAGATAAATGAATGAAAGCTTGGATTGGTCCACAAACTTTGCAGCATTGCTTAAGTTTTCTTTAATCTCCTAGTTCAAAGAGTTAGATGCAAAAAGGCACACTGCTCAACAACTGCTGCAAGTGCCTTATCTCCCTCTGGTTTTGAAGCACCTTCTTTGCTCTGTATCAAAAGAATGACCCAAAAGGTCTTTGCTGCAGAGCAAATCCCCTTCCTTGCCAACGGGTCATGAGGCTAGGTAAGCAAGATCGGCTTTGCAGACTTATTGCCGAGGTCAAGGTAACTTCCATAACTACCTTTGCGTGGCAGGTGCCACCTCTCTGTTCTCTGAATGAAACCTTTTTAAAAGAGTCTAAACCAACTTTTCTCAAAGACTCCTCTCTACAGCTGTTTGCAGGCTTTCACTACCAGAAAATAACCAGACTGGTTTCGTTGGAAGGGACTCTTGGAAGCCACCAGGTACGTCCCCCGCCCAGAGCAGGCTAACACTACATTGGATTGCTTGGGGCTTTGTCCACTCAAGTTTTGGATAACTTCAGGGTATGCAACATCATCTCTGGGCACCTGTGCCAGCGTTTGGCTACTCTCAGTGTGAGCAATTTATTCTTTCTTTCTAACCAGGATTTCCTTTGCTGACTTTTGTGTGCATCGTCTTTCCATTGTGCCCCCTTGAGAAGACTCTGGCAGTTTCTTCTCCATAACCACCCACTAGGAAGCTGAAGAGAGCAATCACATCCCCCTCAGCCTTCTCTTCTCCAGGCTGAGCAAACCCAGCCCTCAGCCTCTCCTCCTCCACCACGGGCTCCCCTGCCCTATTGTACAGGACAATCACCCAGCACAACATGAGGAGCAACGTGGCCCACAGGGAACAGAGGAGGAACAGAAAGTGAAGTGGTCAGCTTGGGTCTGGCTGGCTGAATTTATAGGTGTCTTGCTCTACTCTTTTACTTCTGGTTATTTTAAAAGGGTCCTCTCCCACTACACTCGGTTCACTGCACCAAAAAGCATGCTCCAGTCTTTACAGAGCACTGACACCAAGCTTTTGCTGCCCCGTCCCTTTACAAAGCAACCAGTGATGGAAACAATGGCAACTTACAGGAAAACTCAGGAACTATCTGCATAATGTGAAGATGGAAATGAAAATATATCTATTGAAAACTTGAAACGGCTGTACAATCCATAGCTTAGACAAGATCTAAAAAAATCCTTGAAATAGCATTATCCTGCACTGCTCCAGAGCTAAACATTATTGTAAAGCAGTTCATATTTCTAAGTAGGCTGAGAAAACAAGGTGAATGGCAGCATTGTATGTGGCAAACAAAGTATCTGCAATCCGTATCTTCAAAAACTGTATACATGTGTATGTCTTAATCAAAGCAGCACATCTGAGATAATATGCATGTGTACGATGACCTTAAAAGCCATTAATTCTACACATCAGACACTTTGGTCACAGGAAAACTACCAGAAGAATTATTGCGAGCAGTGGAAAAAATGTTTATGAAATGGGAGTTTAAAACTTCATGAGCAAGAATGGAATTAATACACTCAAATTCTCCTCTATAATCCAGCTTGAAGAACCTTGCAAAGATAAATGCTAGACCTTTAAAAGCAGGGATGATAAAGATAATTAATGGAAGCTTAGAAAGAGAATAATGTCTCAAATCCATGTGGGGTATAACTATTGCTCAGCTTTTGAGGACAAGGAAGATAAGCTATTCTGTCTTACTCCATCCCAGCATGAGGCAGAAATTCTAAAGGAAACAAACTGTTCAAAAACAAAACTGTGATGACTATGCAAAGATAGGAGTTAGGCTCAGAAGACCTAAAATAAATCCAAAGTTCTAGTATTTATTGGCTGATGAGGATTCTGGGTAATGTTTAAAAGCAAACTGACACCACCTCTGCCTTGTAAAGTATATTTAAGTGATGATTCAGTTCTAGGATGATGTCAGGATCATATCACAGAATGCTTTTGGTTGGAAGGGACCTCTGCAGATCACTTGGTCCACTCCTGCTCGAAACAAGGTGAACTTTGATGTTAGATCAGTGTGCTCCTCGTCATGTCCAGCTGAGCTTGCAGTGTTTCTGATGGTGGAGATTCTGCGGCTGTTCTGCACCTTTGCTCCAGTTTTGGACCCTGCATTGAGAATTTTTTTTTCCTTATATGTAATCAGAATTTCTCTCGCTACAATTTGTGCTCATTGCTGCTTCTCCTTCCACAGGGCACTTCTGAGAAGAATCTGGCTCTCTTCTTTATACTGTCCCAATTGGACAGGCGTAAAGAGGAATCAAACTCACCCTGAGCCTTCCCTTCCCCATGCTCAACAGACCCAGCTCTCAGCTTCTCCTTGTATGTTTTGTGCTCAAGTCCCCAGATCATCTTGGTGGCTCTCCACTGCACTCACTCCAGTAGGTCAGTGTCTGTCTTACACTTGGGAGCCCAAAACTGGATATAGTACTCAAGATGTAGTCACAGAAGTGACAGACAGAGCACTTTGCTTGAGCTATTCACTACCCTCGCTAATACATCCCAGCATTTGGTTGACCTTCATTGTCACCACTACTCATTTTCAATTTGGTCTCCACCAGGACCTGCAGGTCCTTTTCTGTAAAGCTGCTTTCTACCCATTTGCTACCCAGCCTGTACAGCTGCATGGGATTATTTCATCCCAGGTGCAAGGCTTTGCATTTGCCTTTGCTGAGCTTCATCAGGTTACTAGCAGGCCATTTTTCCAGCTCATCTTGGTTCTTTTGAACAGTAGCACTGCCCTTTAGCATATTTATTGCTCCCCTCAGTTTGTGATTTGTGTATTCATCGCAATGCCCAGGTTATTAATAAAGATATTAAATGTTATCAGCCCCAATATTGACCACTCATCCCACTGCCAGTGGGACTTTGAACTGTTGCCGTCTACTCTCTCTGAGCCTGGTGGTCCGGCCAGTTTTCCACCTATGTTGTAGTGAATGCATGCAGCACCTATGCCTCCACATTAGTTAGAAGGATACCATGGGAGACTGTCAAAACCTTGCTAAAGTTAAGTACATAAAAGCCCCAGTAAATAAAAGCCCCCAGCCCCTTGTCTGCCAACCCAGTCATCTCATCATAGAAGGCCATCATGTTGGTCAGGTATGATTTATCCTTGGCTGCTCCAGTCACGTTCTGGTCCTTGCTGTACCTGGAAATACCTTTGAGCAAGATTTGCTATACAATCCTCCTAGACATTCAGGTTGGGCTGACCAGCTCATAGCTCTCAGGATCCCTTTTCTTGCCCTCTTTGAAGATGGCCATGACCATTGTCTTCTCGTGTCATCAGGAACCTTCCCTGATCACCATGGCCTTTCAAAGGATGACAGCAAGTGACTTCAAAACGGCATCAGCTCATCTGTCTCCCTCAGTATCCCTTGATGTATCCTGTCTGGTCCTATGGACTTGTGTACGTCCAGTTGACTTAAACGGTCTGTGAGTCCACTCCTTGTTCTCTATCCCTGTCCTCAAGCCTGTCCTCTACCATGGGCCATACTTCACTCCCCCAGACTCTGCTGCTACGCAAATGGACCTGGGAGAATCTGAGAGCAGATTTTGCCAGTAAAGACCAAGGCAAAGGAGGCATGAGTAACTCTGCTTCTCCTATGTCCATTTGGGACTATGTTCCTTTACCCACCGAGCAGTGGGCCCACACTTTCCTTTCGCTGCCAATGTATTTACAGGCACCCTTCTTACCACTCTTCATGTCCCTTGCCGATTTTAGCCCCAGCTGATCTTTGGCTTTCCTAATTTTAAACCTGCACAACAAAGCAGTGTTTCTAAATGCCATCTGGGTAGCCTCTTCTCTTCTCTCTCCTATGAGGAAAGTCTGAGAGAGCTGGGACTGTTCAGCCTGGAGAAGAGAAGGCTCAGGGGGATCTCATCAGTGTATATAAATACCTGCAAGGAAGGTGCAAAGAAGATGGAGCCAGGCTGTTTTCAGTGGTGCCCAGTGGCAAGAGGGCAAAGGCAAGGGGCACAATCTGAAACACGGAATGTTCCCTCTGAACATGAGGAAACACTATTTCACTGTGAGGGTGACTGAGCAGTGGCACAGGTTGCCCAGAGAGGTTGTGGAGTCTCCCACCTTAGAGATACTCAAAATCCATCTGGACATGTCACGGAGGCTCACAAAATCAAATTAGGCAGGTGATAGATTCAAAAATAAACTTTATTTAAACCAAAATTGTTTAGCAGAAAACTAACTACAAATGAGGCTCATCAAAATCGTTCAACACTCTGACAACATCGATAAACCACAGGTTCAGGATGGTGTACGAGGAATTAATACTGCACAGTCGGCTTTAGAAATGTGGATCCAAAATGTGCACAATCACTCACCTATAAGATTAGGGCTCTCAACCTCGAGGAGTTTCCTTGGGCAGTGTCCTGACCTAAGAGGAGAGTCCTCGACCGCAGACCCGCTGCTCCAAGGAGGACAGACTCAACTTGCCCTCCCGCGGGGCTCCATTTATACCCTAGTTGAATCTGACCTATGGTCAACTCTGACTGGCTGAGGGCCTTAACTTTCTTACTGCTTGCCCAAAGTGTATACGTGACCCAAAGTGTGTATGTGATGGTCGGCACTCGCCACCGTAAAGGCGTGAAAGTAAGGGCGCGAAAAGTAAGGACGCTGCAGTCCTGATGTCCCTGGTGTTTTATCAGGGCAGGTGCACCTGCCACACATGGTCCTGGGCAACTGGCTCTAGGTGGCCCTGCGTGAGCAGGGGAGTTGGACCAGATGACCTCCAGAGGTCCTGTCCAACCTCAACCATTCTGTGATTCTGTGATTCTCTCTGTTCCCATACACTTCCTTTGTTCATTTGAGCTTGCTCAGGACTTCCATGTTCAGGCAGGATGGCCTCCAGCTGTGCCTACTTGGCTCTTGTGCACTGGCTGAGCAATTCATGTGCCACCAGTAGGTTGTCACTGATGAACTACTGGATCCTTCTGCAGGGTCTTGTACAACAGAGCTCCTCTTACAAAGACCGGCACTTCTGGAAAAGAATATGGATTTGCAGGGGAACACGTGGTCAAATTATGCCCAGCATTGCTCTTCGGGAGTGTTCCACTTGCTGGCTGATAAATGTACCTTGATGCATTACTTCAGTGGTTTTGAATGCATGGACTTTGTATAATACTTTGTGTTCCTTTGGGATAAAAGGATAACTTTAATTATATATAATATTATAATATAAACAGTATATAACCTTAAATATTCAAATTAGCCAAAAAAGCTTCTCTTTCTTGACATATTTGTGCAACAACTTAGCAGTAGTAAATATTATTCACATACTTCTCAGTGCTTTGTTTCAGGATTACCATAAAAGACCTGGGATAATAAACAGTAAGAAATAACATTATCATGTGAAGAATTTATTACTAGTTATTATTCATTATTTATACAGCGGGTGCGTATCGCTTTACACACAAACACCACTTTACAGACAGCATATATTTCTCTGCAGAACTTCTACAAGCTTTGTTTTCCAAAGTGAACCAGTTTGGTGATGCTAAATTGTAGTGGGTAACAACTACATACATTTCAGCTTGACAGGAGCAGAGAAAAACTGAAAACAGAAGAGGCAGACCGACTTCTGGGAGAATTCAGAATAGTCAGTTCCCCCAAACCAAACTAAAATGTGCATTTTTTTTTCCTGAAAAGTGCCCATTTCATCCAAGAACAGAGTGTTACAGCAGTTAGCCAACACTTGGACAGTTAGTAATGCTTCAAATTCCAAGAGAAAATAACTTGGGTACCTGCAAGTTTATCCTTCTTCTACATGCTACTTTGAAAAGTAATGGTCGATTATAAATCTCTGTCAGAGCTGCTTCTAGAGAGTGAAACTGGAGTCGGGAAAAAGGGTGAGTAATTCCTCTCGTGTTTTCCCCTACAGTACTCTTGCAGGCATTGACAAAAGCCTGTGTTTTGCCCGCTCACAAGAGAGTGAGTCACTGTATTTCCATTTATGCAGAAGATATCTGCACCTTGTGTGCATTGTTCAGATGGGATGGAGTGCAGTTCAGCATCGCTGATGTAACGTGACTCCTGGCATTACTTCTGTGGCGTCGACAGAGCAATCCTCTGTCGAAACAGCACAGGCTACTACGTTTCATGCCATCAAGTCACAAGATCCTTGTGCTCCTCTTAAAGGTCTGGGCACTTTTTCAACAGGATTTTCAGGATTGTAGACAGGGCGGTAGTGCTGCTTTAATGTCAATTTGGAGTGTCAGCTCCGGCTGATCAGAGCTTCCCGGTATGCCCAGAGCGCATCAGCCTGTGTCCAGCGTTTGCAGGTGCAATGTTCAGCAGTACAAGGAGCCAGAGAGCAGAGTTTAATGTACTGTTTATCACTGCCAGGGCCAAATTTATTTTTATGTCTATCAGCTTCACAGATGACTGTCGTATCAAGCAGGAACTCAAGGCCCATAGAAATCACAGGGAGAGGTGAAGCTTGGCTAACTTCTATTTCTTTCTTTCTTTTTATTCATTTGGTTCATTTGTTTTGCAAGCAACCTCTAAATTGAAAACTGCAAATCAATCAGCAATTTGAGGAAACCAATGCCATCAATAAAACATTATCTGTTTGGCAAACAACTTATTTTCCTTCTGATATGCATTAAAATCGTGTTTTTAAAAATGACCACTGTTTTCCTGTTACTTATAACAAAAATTATGGTATGGAGACATCCCACCCAACCACTTCTGCAGCCTTCTACAAACTGTTTGCATTGGGCTCCTCTGTACCCAACATATACCTTAATCCACTCATCCTCTCCCTCAATGATTTCTCTGACATTACCCTCTTCATGCAACGCCAAAATCAGAAATTACCTAGCTGAGAAAGGATCAGCTTTCTTGAAAATAATTTCCAGGGCCTACCTGGCAAAGTTAGGCATTGACAGCAAAAATAATAGGAAACCGCCAAGTGATTCCTTGTAAAATTCTTTTTGTAGCTACGTTTGATGGTGACAATAGCAATACGTTCCTAAATGACAGCAACCAACCTTAGGATTTTATGCATCTACAACTCAGATAACCTGCCCTCCGTCAGAAGTACTGCTCCTTGAAAATAAAACCTCTAGTAATCAACATCAAATCACAGGCAAGGAAGCTCTCAGGCAGGCTTTTTTAGCCTGACAGGAGGCTGGGACAAATTCTCTAATGAAACACCCATGCCTCCTGAATGGCAGAAGTATATATAGCACTGCATTTTTAATGGATAATCTGCAACTAATACACGTGAAAACGAGGTAATGGTGAGAAAGAAATAAGAAAATAAAAAGAAATCTAAATCATTTCAAAGAATCAAGCACTTAAATCCTGGCCAACACACATTTTGTTTAGGTTACTGTTATTTCTGATATTTACCCCTTTCGGAACTCAAGATACTTTTTGATTAAAGTGCCAAAGCCTAGAAATGGTCCTTTTTCTTTATCCAAAGCTGTCATGTTTGTGACCTTGTAAGTACTTGGCTATGTCAATTAGCGCTTCAAAAATGCTGCCTTTCATCTTCAAATGGAACTGGGCCTAGAAACTGGCAAGACCTCCTCGCTCTTTCAACAGATGATAAACACATTGCGAGTCAAAAAATCCAAGCAGCTTTTTATGACTTTACAGATTAATTAGCATGCCAGGGCTTTCAGACCAATTTCAGTCCAATAAAGTATCCGCAAAAGTTGACAAACTAAAACCACATTTTGTACGTTCCAATTTCCACACTATTAAAAATATGTAAAAATACATCTCAGAAAAAATACTAAAATAAGATGGTAAGAGGAAGTGACAGATCATCAGCACAATTTAAGCCCTCTCTAGGGCCAGAGTCCATTAAGAATAGCCTTCTACAGAGGAGCCTGAAAATGGCCCAAGGCATCTCTCCAGTTTGTTCAAAGGGAAGAACTGGTTCCTTTACTTCAAGGCCTTCAACACGTCAGTTTTGGAACCCACCACTGATCTCACTTTGCCTTCTTGTCCCTTGGTGGCACAATTACCTCCCAGTAGTTGTGATGTCTTCATACTAGCTTAATATGATTACTTCAGCAGAAGTCATTGCTGAGTTCAATTTACAGAGATTTTTGGTCAATTTGTAATAAGAAAAAAGAAAAAAAGTCTCCTGGGTGTCAACGATCAAATCTCTGTGTTTCCTCCTCTCATTCCTGGTACAAGCTCTGTCCATTCCTCAAAAGCAACTCTCAAAATTATTTGGGGATACCAGGAAGACACTATAATGATATTTTTTTGTGGTGAACTGTGTTGGTTTCACCCTAGCTGGGCTGATGCAATGGCACGTCATCGCCAACGTCATGCACTTTGGCTGTCTTTCCTTGCTTGCAGACTCCTTACAGAAGGTACAGTCTAGAAGCTGCATTCCAGTTAAATGGTGTGTCACCCCAAAAGGTAAACTGTGCAAAACTTATTGAACTTTCAAACCTAGGGAACCAGGAGAATGTGATTTGGGTGCCAGGGAAAACCTGTCCTTGTCTTCTGTTACAAACCATCGAGTGTTATATACTCTGGGCATTGCTCTGACTTCCTATACATTCATATAATATTCTGCCCTAATTAGAGCTTCATATACACCAGAAGTCTGCACAGGTGGGAATGGGCTTGCATCTCATTTACCAATGAAACTGGACATTACTCTATTTAAAAAATTGATCCATAAGTAAAAATATGCTCCCGGAAAAAAATCAGTTGCACTATTCGACATCCAGCAACTGAAGCCTCACTTATCATCACAGTAATTTGCCAAAAGAATCAGGAGGATCTTTAACACAGCTTTTGCCATTACTGCACTTGGGCTGGACTGCTACATCGTGTCCAGATCAAAGAATTGAGAAGCTACTATCTGAAATGGTGACAAAAATACGCCAACTATCAATACAAACCCTCAGGGGAGTGGAAGAGTAGCTTTGCATAGAGAAGCTGGAAGAGCAAATCCTATATACTTCCTCACTGCATGTTTTGACTGTTTTCTACCAACTGTTGTATTCCAATATTTATAATCTCTCTCTTTATGCAAGCCTCTTATGTTTTATAATAAAAAGAGTACATAAATTTCAGTTACCGTTGCAGAGCAAATTGTTGTATGTAATTAGTCATGTACAACATAAGGCGTAACTTGAAAAACAATTTGTGTTTATTTTTCCTCTGCTTAATCAATATTTTAAATATTTGTGGAAGCCATACACCAGCTTAGCAAATCTTCACCTCAGAAGCGAGAGAAAGAGAACAGACAACACAAATTCTGCAACGTACAGCAAATCATCTGCATATGACACACTGCTGTTCAGGGAACTAAATTTTTTTGGACCTTAAAGGAAAGAAGCATGTAACATTTTACTTCTGTGCCGTTCCACTTTATTCCTTTTTACCATGCATCCTCAGCCATACTGACTTGTTTTTCCTTTAACATAAGAATTTTCTTCCCTCCCCACGCATTTTTTTAACACTATTTAGTTGCAGTGATGCACGGAGACAAAGACAGTGGGGGCGATTTTTTCCCCTGCAATCCCTGCCTGACTTTCCAGAGAGGTTAACAAATGCTTTACCATCTCTGTCTTCTCTCCCACATCATAACTGTGGCTAACCACAATGGGATCAAAACTACAGTAGCAACAACACACAAGTCTTAAATGCTACGGGACTACCGTAAGTACAGGAGGCCAGGATCACATCTCAGTTATGCTATTTAAAGACTTAAAACTATACAGTTATCCCTGAGCTCAACTAGAGAAAATCTTATCAAAACTGAAGACTGGCATTTTTATAAAATTTGTCATAGGTTTAACCTTGAGAATAACAAATCATTAAGTATGTGGGGGCTTAAGAATCAATTTATGTTCCAAGCAAAGGGTTTTTAAAATTAAGGTCGAAAAAAAAGTTAGATCTTGCCTGGTGTTGAACAGATTCTGTTGATGTATCAATCTTTTCAGGCATTTAAAAATAATATAGAGATGATAAAAGTAAATGTTCTATAACCAAAAAATCTCTTGGTAATAAAATTTCAAATTACAGCCCATGACAACACTTCTAAATTGAAGCTGTGATACAGGAGCTTTGATGGAGAAAATTGTACAAGTAACTCGCAAAGTAATTCGGAAAAGCAACAAAGAATGAAGGTGCTGCTGAGATGAACAGAAAACATAGCTGGAATGGTGTGCAGCATCCTTAAATGAATTTTAGACTGTTTTGTTGCCAATATCTTAAGCAGTGCTGCAGTCTTATATGGATTTCTTTGATAGCTTCCTTCTACCATCAAATAACCTCAGGGCAGGGAAAAAAAACCAAAACCCCACCACACACAGACAAACCCAAACCTGAGCCCAATCATCATACATGACTGGGCTCAGAGCGTAACAAATTGATCCCAACGCAGCAGTTTAATGGCAGGAATTGCACTCTCCTATCGACTGCTTCAGGCATTCAAGGCGTTGGGGAAGTATCTCCAGTGAAGGACTCATCCCATCAAACTGCGCTGACTCTGGGTGCTGGGCTGTGGCCCAACGCTTTGGATACAGCACCAGGGAAGAAAATCCAAATTGAGTAAAGGAGCTGGAACTTTGCTCACAGTGGCACAGAATGTGCAGAAAAATCAATAATCACTACCTCCGAGTGCCTCAGTTTCCCTGTCGGTATACTGGGAGTGCAACATTAAACTATTTCTTATAGGTTGTTGAGGTTTAAATAGTTCTTCTAATGTCTTCTGGCAGCCTCCGATGAAATGGGTTACAGCAGTGCAAAGTATCATTGTCATTTTGTTCAGCAAAAAATAAAGCTCAGGAAAATACAGCTTTCTTGTTTAAATAACTCAGACCAAACAGCCGTAACCACTTAAATGTGGCAGATCCACTAAGTGTGATTTGTACCAAAGCATCTGTGGTAAGAAGGTTACAGGTACGCTTTGAGAATAAATTTCAAAGGTCTGCAAAGTATAATTAGTTCTAGAGCTCTCCTACACATTAATAATTAGTAATAAAATCCTTCTAAAGCCCTCCACAGAAAGATGTAAAAAGCTCTTCCAGAAGCATAAAAACCAGACCAAACCCAACCCCCTCCCAGTTGGTGTTATATATCTTAAGCCTCCCTCTGAAGATGGTTTCACCTCTCTCCAACAGTTAATTTGATCAATTTTTTCTCTCCCTTCCAATGCTTTTTCCGTTCATACCACATAACTCAGGGTGAAGTCTTTAATCTTACATACATTTACATAATAATTTAAAGACCAAATGGTTCAGCCAGATTAGGTAGTCCAGTGGTCCTTAAAACCATTTATCTATGAATTCCCTGACCGATTCCATCACCAACACAGCAAGTTTCACAGTCCAGTTACATGTCAGAGAGAAAAAAAGTTTCTCCCTCCATTTTGAATTTGTCACTTTAGGATTCAGTTAACTGGGAGCTGAAGGACAGGAATATGACCAATGTCTGCCAATACAGGTATCCAGAAGACAGATCTTGTCAAACAGACTTCATTTCAGTCTTTGACAAGATTATGACTCTGTTTGATAACATGTAATGGAGGACGATGGCATGTATATGTATTTTTAATAACTACTGACTTAGCACTTTGGCAAAAAAGTCTGGAGCAATTATTAGCTGTGCAGACATGGGAACAGAGGAAGGGAGCAGTTTTATCGCCATGCAAGGGAATGGTGAGTCTGATGCTGAAAGGATCCATATGGTTTTGGTACCTACATTTTCAAAGGCAAATGAAGAATGGAGGGGATGAAAAAGATATCCAGTTATATGGAGGCTACTAAAAATAGTAAACAGCAGGAAACTAGAGGAACCAAGGACCAAAAGTTTGAAGACAGACTAATGGTTTATAAAAAAAAAAAGAAACAAACTTTTAACTGGGAGGATAATTAATTAGTAGGAACACAAAATGAAGGGAGATGGACTGTTGGCCCCTATGCTTTGAGATCTTCAAACCAGCTCAGGAAGATATGCTAAAGTCAAAACTGGTTAACTGGATGACACAGAGAGTCCTTTCTGTCCTCAGCCCGGAGGAACATTGCTGGCTGTACTCATATCCTTGGACAATGAGACAAGGAGAACCAGGTTCTCAATCTTCTTGCTCCATAACATCATGATTACTTTCTTTATTCACCATGTCACCTTTTGTGTGGGGCACCCCCTTGCCAGTGAGTTTAATGACATCTGCCATAACATTGGGGAAGGTTCAGACTGCAGAAGAGCAGCTAAGCAATCAAATATCCTGCTCCCGACCACAAAACAGAACTAAGAAATTCAGCTGAAGATGACACCTGCCCCCCATGAGCTGGTACCCCATAAACACGCTCACAAAAAGGCTGCAGAGGGTAGACTGTAAACTCTCCACAGCTCAAGGCAACTCGGTACATTCCTGTTTTTTAAAATAAACCAAGCAACTGCATTATTCTTCTGACTTGTGATTTCCTCATTATATGGATTTAATTTTTTATGCCTAACCATTAGCTGGATTGTACAAGGGAAAGGCACTGGCTGGTTACATTGCTAACCACAAGTGTAAATCTGCTGTGTGTGAAGGAGAGAGACAGAGTCAGGCAGGGTGAACATGAGTATGTATGAGCACCTGATGTTTTTTTCTGACACCGTTCCACATCATTAGTTGGAAGCTTGCTAGGCTTACATGTCTCTTCATCCTACCTACCCCACTTCTCTTTCAAAGTTTTTTTCTTCTTTAGTACATGCAATTTTGAATTTTTAGAGCTGTTTAGCTGATTCTCAGCAGGAGGGGCTGGGGCAAAGACTGTATGCATTTTTACACATTTATTTTATGGGAGATTACACAGCTGATTAACGGTTCTCAGAATAAAAAGTGTCCCATGTTACCTCCATTCTTGTCTATTTACTGCTTTTGATCTATTCATGCCAAAACATTCTTACTAATGAAAGTCATCAGAAAATTGTCTAATAAGGTAATTTAGAAGACAGTTCACATTGAGCATATGATCAAAAGGCATTTAACTTGCTGTTCCTGCCTCCTCTCCCCCAATAAGCACACGGTTTACTGGCCCTGCTACGCTTCAAAATGGTTTTGAACATCTGGGAGAAAGGTTGATCAGCTCCAGACAATCGTTGGGCTCTAAGTAGACCCAGGAACAAAGGTCATGTTAAATGAAATGACTGCTTTGGCTCCAAAATTGCCTCAATCTTCTCTAGACAAAGCATGATTGAAATGCATCTATCTGTGGATAGCATCTGGAGAACTCAAAATATGTTTTGATCAGAATCCGACTGGCCTCCTTCAAATGAAAATAATTTGAAGATGCCATGGAAAATTTTTAAAACTAATCACACTGTAAACTTCAGCCTAATGTTTCCTTCTGCAGCATTGACCTTGTTTTTCTACAGTGTGAAAAAAAATCAATGTAATAATGGTACTGCAGTAAAATTTCAGCTTGCTCTTGGCTTACTTTAAATAACTTTATTGTCTCATTTCCCCCGTCTGCGTCTGCTGTATTTGGCACTTGCAGTTATTAAAATGAAACCAAGTTGAAAGAAAATGTTAAATATCATAAAAAGAAAACCAGCAGCGCTTCTGGCTCACTTTGCTAATGCTGTGGTCACCTTTACAATTTGTGAGGGTTTTCTACTCCCCAGCTCTTCTACCTGAATTTGCATGTAGAAAGAAACCCCAACCTTCTACTGGAATAACAACTTGTACTTTGCAGATTTAAAAGAGCTAAATGTTTAAAAAAACAAGGAAAACTCACCCTCTTCCCTCCAATTATATATTAGAACAAAAAAGCCCAATGGTTTACTAGTGATTTCAATTCTTTGCCGCTTAACATTTTCTTACTCCTTAGTGTGCATTTCTGTACAAATGAGAGATCCTGGTTATAGCAGTCCCACTGTTACACTCCAATCTGCACTAAGAACGAGGCTTTGAAAACCTTATTGGAAAGTACCAACTAAAGAGAAGTAAAAACACCATTCAGCCAAAATTATGCCCTTTGGTCACTTTCCACTCCCTCTGGATGAAAAGCACATCCACTTCTTGTCAACCACAGCTCTGCCTTGGTCAACAGACAAGAAGAGCATTCCCAAAAGCAAAAGTGGGAACCACACATTCCAGGGAAAGCAACAGAAAGCCCAAATGTAGGCAGTGCTGAAAGGAAAGAAGCATTTGCTCTGCTTGGGCCTCTCAGGAGCATGGGAATCCTCAGTCTCGGAGCAAGAACAACCTACTCTAGTGTATCCACAACACACAAAAGAATAAAAAAGACCTAGACCGCCCGTAGAAATTTTTTCTTCCTCCTCTTGGCTATACCACGAACACAGATTTTGCAAAGGACAGATGAAGCTCCATCTCTAACATCCATTCAACACGTTAACCCCGGAAAAAAAAGCTAAATTCTTACTTTGGTAGTTGAAGCTGGAGACGAGTTGGCCACAAGGCTTGTGATCACATCGCTGTTGACGGTGGTGCAAGCGGCAGTGGCCGGAGTGGGGAGCCGGGAGGGGACGATGGGCAGGGGCAGCAGCCCGGGGCGGTTGTTGCTGTTGGTGCTCGCGGCACTGCTGCAGTTGGTGCTGCTGACGTGATTGCCGTTGGAGCTCCAATCCCGGCGATCCCACCCGGCCCGGTAATCTCTTTCAAACCGGCTGTGGTGCCGTGACATCGCGATGGAGGGCAGCTTCTTCTCAAAGGGAATTCGAGAGCTTGCCTGAAAGATTAAAACCAAAGAGGTGTAATCACCTCTGTAATCACCTCTGTAATCACCAGGGCAAGTCCCTGCCATGCCTCCTATGCTTTAGGAGAGCACTGTTTCTCCCCTTTTCCCAGCTAAATGTCAGGACGAAGAGAGCGGTGTTGTAGTAAATGTTAATCTAGAACACAAATGAGAGAGTTTGGACAACTACAAGCATGCGGTGGAGAGACCAATCCCTCAGACCTGAGGAAACACCATCTGCCCAAACTCTCCAGCAGAGTAACAAGCAACAGCACASAAATCATGAAAAGCTGAGTTAGAAGAAAATCACCATTCAAATCTTCTGGTAGCAGGAAAATGTTTCCAACAGCTCCGTCTTGCAGTTTTCTCAGTAGCCTTCAGATCATTTCTGTAGCTCTTTTCTGCACCTGATGTGTGACCAAATATTAATCCTAAAGATCAGGGGGAGAAAAATCTACCTGCTAAGACTATCCATTACTTCTCTATTTTCAAAGCCAAATATTGCTTTATGCAGCCCCCTCCCCTCCTTTTTGCTAGACCTTCTTACTGGAAGCTCCTATAGGAACACTTCACCCTGTGACGCCTGAGCTCTCCGCAGCGTGGCTGCTCTCCAGGGCAGGCCAACATGTCCTGTCTCCTCCTGTGCTTCTGGCTAGACTTAAAACACTTAATATACCTAAGATGACCAAATGACCAAGTCGCTTTGTGTGATCATCACGTCCTTGTCATTACTTACCTCCTCAGTCTTTGTTATCCATAGATTTTATCTGCCAGGAGCAAGACGTCTGAACACAACGCTGGGATTTGAGACTCCCAACATCTAATCCTAGTTCTGGTAATTACATGTTACGTAGCCTAGAGCAGTTACTTAAGTCTTCCTGCCAAGGTCTCCTAACCTGCAGAACGGTGGCAATAACACTATTTTCGCAGCAGAGTTCAGAGTAAGTGAAAGTTTACAGCAATTGGAATTGAAGAACAGTATAAATAAATGCTAAATATATTTATTTCCATAAATAAATAATGAGTATCTAGGTCACTGCAGCATCTGATTTATTTTATTTGCATCACACGATCCAGTAAGTTCTTTGTAATAATAACATCAGGTCAGTTGAAGCAATTTTGTTTCACAGATTCTTAGATACAAAAATGGACAGTAAAAACATCTGCTTATAATGGCTGAGGAGGGACCTGGAACCAAACTCACACAGAAACTTAAAGATAAGAAACTACTTAAGAAAGATATAACTTAGAAGTGGTATAAAACAGTGCGCCTATCAACAATGTTAGTTATTCACCTGGTAGAAATTAAAAAAAAAAGGCAAACAAAACTGACTATTATGACTAAATAATTAAAGGTTCACTTGGTTCACCAGAGAGCTACTAGGCTGAGACGAAGAAAACTCCTCCTCAGTTAAAAATTCAGTAATATAAATGTGTATTAAAAAAACCCAAAATTTCCTCCCACAATCATTATCTTCAACAAAAGGCTGAACCAAATCTCCCAAGAAGCTGCGTTTGCGATGGTTATGTTGCCCCTCTGCAGGAGTGAGCACCTCCAGCGAGAGCGTATATTGGGGACCACACAGCAATGTTGTAGATGCTGACCACAAAATTAACATTCCTCTTAATCCAACAGAGCCAGCTATTTTTTCTCCGGTAGGATTTGATGCAAGATTTGACTTGATGATTTGAGGGTTGAGGATTCACTGACATTTACTTAGATTCTTCTTTCTTGTATTTTTGTGGCCATTTTAATTCAGAAAGCTCATTTCATATTTTCTAGAGGACCGTGTGGAAATGGCAGCTATACACTGAACATGGCAAAACCCAGAGACACAAGTGCTGTGAAAGATGCTGTAGTGAAAACAGAAACTTTTATTTTAGTAGAGGTGAAGAAAGCAAGTTTTTCCTCTAGTGGCAACCGTCTCAGAATAAAATCAATACCTAAATATAGCATCTTTAAAGGTTAGAAATTCCACAGGTATAAACCCCCTTCCTTTTGTTTTATAAACCTTTCACAAAGCGAGGCTTAAAGGGAGACTGTAAACTGCAAGCTACAATTTCAAAATATCCTTTATTATTCCTTGCCTTTGGAAAAGTTTCTTTTTAAATCCACACGGTCTCCACCACTGTATGAAGCAATCTTTTTTGACTGTTTGGATGGTGGCTGTCAATTGAATGCCCTTCTCTTTCCAAGCTCAAGGATCTCCATTAGCTGTATTAGTGTACTTCTTGACAAGGCAACTAGAGAGAACCAAATCACATATCCCCCACCCACCCACACACTTGAGTATATCTGACATTTAATTCAGCGGAGAGCAGAGGCACACATGCACATAAGTCAATAGCTAGCAGTTTTTGCCACACGATCCAAGACACCATGCCCCCAGCAATTCTACTATCAGATGAGACTGACAGGCAATTACGTCAATAACAAGCAGGAAAAAAGCCTGTGACTAAGCCACGCATTAAGAAGTTTACTTAAAACCCACCACCCTCTTCACGAGCAAATTCACTTCTTTGTCCAGCTACCGTATTTCATGGTATGTCCAATAAAAATTAAAAGTCAGGGCTGAACGTCACGTTTTTTTCTATGCATTGCATTAAATATACACTGTTTGTTTCAACATGTCATTTTTGGCTGGGTACAAAGATATTTGACAGCAACAAGATGTGCAGAAAAACCAGAGGGGATAACTATCTAATAAATGAGTATTCAACTGCTAGTGCTTGCTATTAATTGTTTAAAATTAGAAACTATATAAAATGTTCTCATAAATAGCTGCTGGGTGAGGTAAGAAATGGTTTGTGAACAGGCTAGCTAATTTTTAAATGTATTTTTGGATCCAGAGTTTATGCTTTGTCTAGACTATTTTCGTCAAGGATCATAATCATAATAATAATGCTTTAAACGTATTTTGTACTCATAAGAAAAACTTCTCCAACAAAGTGTGTACCATGCCAAGCATAATCATCACATTCCTCTGCACAGAACTTGACACAGGGCAGCATAAACCATCTTGAGAAACGGCAGTGACGGAGGCCAGTGGAAACCACACACGAACAGCAAGGAGGACAGTGGTCACTGTAATCAAAGATGCATAAGCATTTTCATCCTAACCCAGTTGCTACCGGYTCCGAAATACCCAATTTTAGGCTAAAATTTTCCAGACATGGATTCTTTTGGATTTTTTTTTTTTAAGAATAAACAAAAAAAAAYGCCTTTCTGTTGGGGAGACAGGGAGGAGGAGAACGATCGATACCCAATACTTACAAATACCAATATCAATATCTACAAATCATTCGTATGTTTTCCCTTTTTAAGGGAAGTTTTCCTCAACATTCATATGCACGCATTTTTCTCCGAAATAGCTTTAGGTCCCTCTAAACAGCACTAAGGAAGAGAAAGAAGGTTTTTACCTTGTTTTTCAGACTTGGGGAACTCCCAGTGCTGTCCGCACTGAAGTCACCGCTCCAGCTAAGCCTTGGCTAATTATAGATCTACCAACCTCAGTTTTGGGGCCAATTTTTCAGCTAGCACAAAGCTCCCTGCTGCCACGTCTAGAAGTCAGTTCTCCAGCAGATAAGCCTAAAGCTATCTCAGACACGTCTACATCAGAGCCATAAAACCGCAATGTAGACGTAGCCGGCAATAGAAAGAACGTATGATTTGCGTATCTCAGAATAGAAGTCCATGAGGAGGCATACTGCATGCTGTTACTGCTGAAAATCACTCTGTACAGCTAATTCAGCTGACATACTATCTTGTGAAGGTGGTAAAGTCAATGAGACAGGCCTTCCCCCACTCTCTACTCAAGACGTAATCACTGGAGTAGCCGGGTGTCTTTAATCTTGACTAGAAAGGAAACGTGTGTTCCTGTTTGTCACATAGAATCAAAGGATTTTATTGTGCAGCCAAGAGGAACAAAAACTCTCTAGAGGGGAAAAAAACCCCACCCTACTAAAGAGAGAGAAGGGAAGAGAGAGAAACCCATAGTTGTCACTGGATGAACTGATAAATTCAAAGCAAAAAGGAGATCAAATTGGTATTAAGGGAGAGCTATGGAAAAGGCTATAAGCTAAAGAAGAGAGATTGAGCAAGCAGAGGAAAATAAAAATCCCATGACAAATCTGAAATGAGATTTAGTGATAGGGCAAAGCAAACAAAACGCCTATCTCAGTCCCCAAAGACTACATCGCTGTGTATGTGTKGCAGAAATCATGCCAAGACATAGACAGCCCTCTGGGTTTCAGAGAAGGGTTATGCAAAGTACTCTGAAGCCAGGCATGAGGATTATACGTGCACCTGACCCTTTCCTCCATAACTTACTTTCACAGCAAGACGGGCTTGGGAGGGTAGAACAGGGAAGAGTAAGAGAGTAATGAAACAATACTGAATGACCTTCTGAGGAATGTGACAGGTATCTCTCCTAGCCCTCCAAGGCCAAAATATGCAATGCAGCAGGTGAGAAAGACCATAAGAAGAAATGACTTTAAATCTATCACTCTTGAGGGAAACTAAAATGTGAGAGTACCCCTGCTAGAGAAAATAACTTTTTCTATGACCAGGAGTTTTAGAAATGTCTCATATAAACAGCTTGCTCAACAATAAAATTTGAAAAGTTTTTCTGCAAAACATGAGTGTCTTCAGGACTAAAATGTGGGGCACCTACACAGATGACTACATCCAGCCTCCAAATTTACCCAAAACACTTTGGCCATTTGGAAATCCTCTTACCTTCTTAGTTTAAAACCACCTTCCTCCTGGTATTCATTTTTCACCACATCTCTTATGCAAGCTCATTTGTTCCTTGTTTCCACAGCTTCCACACACATACACAGAGGCAAGAAAGAGACCAGAGGCATTTGAGATAGCCGCRTGCTAACTGCAGCCCTCTTACCAGGTTCAAACAGATCATTGCTGCGGATTTATTAAACTTCAGTGATTAACATTTCATTTTATGCTCGATACATTTAAACACAGCCCTTCTTCCCCCAAGCCCAAAACCCTCACTGTTCTGCAGAGAGAATGTTTCCTATTCATGTTCCTCTAAATGACAGTCTGGCTCGAGCCTTAGAGCAGCTTTTTCCCTGCTCTCCACGCTTATCTAGTCAAGGTCTCCTTAAAATGCCTGTCCCCACAGATACAAATATAAGGAAAAACAGGCTTTCAGCCAGTCTGAAGCTAGAGAATCAGATTTCTTAGACTATTAGTCAACTTCATTAAGTGACTTCAAAAATAAAGGTCAACCTTTTAATTTAAATTTTTCCTGGGTAGGCATGTGTTTCTAAATTTACCTTTTAAATAATAGCATTAGAGAAATATGATAGGCACGAGAGGTTGGGAGACAGAGCAACGGAAGTAGATACACGGTCATTAGGGAAATGGAAGAAAAGAAGAAAGAGTGAGTCTGAAACATTAAAATAAGCAGCTAAATAGCCTTACGTGTTTTCAGACTGGATGAATGGAAGCACAGATAAAATAGCCTATTAGAGAGCTTCAAAAGCAGTTAAGTGCATGTAAAGCCTAAGTATTTTATGAGATCCACACAAAAAAAAGATGAGGAAGAAGAGAGAGATTTGCTGTAATCAGATCTAGCATGAAGAACTGTAACTGATAAAGAAGAWGATGTCTAAGTACCTAAGCTTGAATGATTTCAGATATACGCTGCAGGGAAAATGTTACTGGATGCAGTTTTATCAGAGCATACCGACACAACAGCCTCTTCCTGAGGCACAGGACTGAAGACATAATTTATGCATACGGCACCAAAATCCCACTGAAATATATCAACGTTACCATAAATTCTGGATATAACTCAATAGTAAGGTCATACATGCACACGTATTACACACATGTAAATGTGTCTTTCAGAAAATCTTACAAATAAAATAGGGTACCGGTAGACCTGGCAGCTTCAGGAGCTACTCTTCACTTCAGAAGTGTGACAAACAAAATGTTTTATTCGAGCTCAACATTATTTATAACGTACAAAGACTTTCTTAGACACATATGGAATCACTGTTATAAGCCTACATGGATCTCACTAATCCATTTTCACAATTTTTACTTAACTTCTTTTTTTCCATTTGAGTGACTTCATTGAAAGACTTTGTTAGACAAAGGCAGAAGGAATCCAATCAAGAGATTCTGTAAAGCTGAACTACAAGCAGCTGTGTAGAAAGATAAGACCCAGAAATATTTGAGGGGCAAGGAAACAACTTTATTATCAAGCAAGGTCTACTTTTGTAAACCCCTGATTTAGTCTTGTAAACATTTGTAAAGCTCTTGTAAAATCCAAGACAAGGCAGAGACACTTGAGCTGCTTTGCTACAATCAGATCTTCAAAAAAAAAGAAGAAAAAAAAGGCCCAAATTCTAACCCTGTAAGTGATAAAGGAGCAGTAGATTTAAGAGATTATATAGGATTTAATTTTCCAAATATATGCTGGAGGAGGCAATGCTTTGGGACATATTAAAAAAAAAAAAATCAGAGCAGCAACACAACAGTGTCTTCTCAGGACAGAGTTCACTATGCAAGAAGCACAAATGAGAGTTTTGCTTCTCTGTCTCTAAATATTGTAGAAAGGTGTGTACACTTATTATTTCTGAGTACTTAAGATTAACATGGAAATCTCCTTAGATAAGTAAAAAGATAAACTAGACTATCCAACTGAAAAAAACCCAGCCACAATGAGAGTGAAACCATACCTTACCAGTCTGGTTTCTTTCTCTCCAAGTTGGGAGAATATGATCTTCCTAAATAAGGGGTTATTAAAATATCTGCATGTGTATGTTTTATTACTAAGCTTCTCGGAAATTTATCTTCAATATGATCATTTCCTATATTTTGTCATTTGCTTTCAAATGCTAATTCCTTTACAAGCTGAGCAGAGTAGATATAACACATCCTGCAATTCACTGATCACGAGCACTGGTAGGGTGAGAAAAATTCACAGAGGTCCAGCGGCGTCTGTGGTCCTGCTGCTCACACTGTTGAAAAACAAGATGAAGACCAGTCCCATCTTGAACCCTGCTGCATGCCAAATTTGGACACACACACAGTTACGGGGTTTACATCAGGCACAGGGGTTTCCTTCTGGGGAAGCCCCGCATCATCCAAGTGTCTTGGACTATTTTGAAAGGCCTTGATCCACATTCTTAGACGTACTTATTGTCAATTATAAATTGATAGAAAATACGTCAAAATATACTGGTTTGGGATATGTATCTGGAGAAAATTCCTAACTCCATTCCTCTGTCTTCAAGTTTTTATCGGAAAGATCTCCCACTTGATCTGGTTCTCCCCCTTGGCTTGTTGCAAACACCCCCCCAAAAAGCTCAGAGCAGAACTCAACCCTCTCCACCCCACATTCCCAAAAATCAATTCTAGCTGCCATTTGCTGCAGATTCTTGGGCTTTCCAAGGTCCTTCTGCAGCAACACGACTGGAATTTTGCACAGCAGTTTTCTAAGTGAAAATCCACCAGAACTTTACACAAAGACATAATAACTTTCTCAGATGTCTCTACAGGGTCACGGGTAGCCGTCACTGCCTGGAACCCAGCCTTGTTAAAAACGGGGAGAGAGAAAAACATAATGTTACTCTGTAACACTCCTGCTTGCAAAACACTGCCCAAAACATTGACTTCCCTAATTAAATTATCTCATTAGCATGAAAAGCAAACAAGAGAAAACCAAATGCCAAAAGCTGCTATGTTAAAGGCCAGTTCATGGAGGGTTTGTGCAGAAAGACTCACGTGGCAGAGCCGGTGGCCAGCACGCCGACTCCTGGCACAGGGGCTGGCTGAATGTCAACTGGTGGCCAGGGTCCAAAGGTGCCCACCGGGGAGAGGCAGAGGAGGTAAGAGAGGGACACGACTAGATTTCTTCTGGGGACATGGGCCGTCTTCTCAAAATGCATTAAGTGGTTGCCAGCACCTGACATACCTAATCTCGCCTAAGACTTCATAGTTAATAAAGCAGAAATGTAGAATAAGCTACTGTCAGTGTTGCCAAATGTCACAAATTAAATCTCACAAAATTTAATTAACAGGATCTTGGCTCTTTTGGGGCTGGTTTCTTATGGGGGGGGGAGGAGGAGGGGACTAGGTCCTCAAATTACATTTGGACAAGGCAGGAGAAATCTTCTTTGATTTACTGCCATTCTCAATTTTCCAGTCCTTGGGGAAGACTGATCAATCAGTCAAAACTATTAGAGGAGAAAGCTCTCTGCCAAGGAAAGGGTTAAATGCAGCATATTTTACAGCAGAAGTTCTCTGGATCACCTGTATTGCTGCAAAACTGTATAATAAAGAAGCTGTATTTTGAATTTCCCTCTTAGAGGATATTTTTGGGTCACCCCACCCCTGTTCACATTTAAAAGCTTCAGCTAGCACCAGGGGAAGTAGTAAATTTTCTCTTCCAGGACTCATGCCCTCTGACCACACAGAGTTTTCTGACATTTTGTTAAAAGGAGACGTATATCACTCCCCAAAATCAAGAYCACATGTACACTTACAGCATGAAACAGTCACTAAGCATCTGGTATATAAAAAGAGCTTATTAGATGCAAAATGCCTCAGAAAAAAACAAGAGACATTAAAACTACTGAACATTAGACTAGCACAGTCCGTATCAACATGCATCCAAGCACCTTCGAGGTTTTAACATGATTCGCTTCACACTGTTGTCTGAGGTAGGAAAGTGCAGTTATCCCAATTCTGCAATAAGAAACTGAATTTCTAGAGACTATGCAAGATCCCTGCACCGAGGGGAATAACTACAGTTTTTCCAATTTCTCGTGCCCTAAATGCAGGACTGTTGCTAACCTCCACTCACATACCCTCAAAAGCTACCTTTACATTTAAGGAGCCACATATATTCTTGTCGCACTTTTGGAGGTTGTGAAGGGCCTGGAGAGGGGAGTTTCTCTGCATATTTCCATGAGACATTTGTTTGCTTCATGGCACCGGTACCATCAGTACCAGTACATCAGTAGCAGGCGCCCCTTTTCCTGGCTGGAAATATTGGACTTCTAGCTCACCTGGCAGACACTCAGGGCTTTCAAATCTAAATGTTCCCTTCCTGGTGCATGTCACTGAAGTTGGCCAGAGCCCACGTTATCTGTCCATCTGCAGTCACAGCTCATCACCTCTGTGTGGCCTAACCATGCTTCATAAAATGGATTGGTTTTATTTCAGTTGGTTCAATAGAATAAGTATCACTTAGATCCACTTGCTATTTTTGTTTTGTTTTGAAAGGCGATGCTTCAAGAATTAGAGGGACAGTGCCACCATCCTAATGAATTAATACCACACGCAGTATCAAAGTTAACTGCTTCTCAGCTTGCTCCTGTGCCTCTTAAAAGCTATTCCTGTTATCACTTCTTCCATCACCCTCACTTAAAATTGCCACCAGCGACTCATGTTTTATCTTTTCAACTGTCGGATGAACACCGTTTGCTGAATGCGGTAAATCAGCAACCTACCTTTTCTAGGCCATAGGTCTGAAGCTTTTAATTAGCTGCTTTAGAAATAACATGATCAAATAAGAATCAGCTCACTTCTCAGAAGCATGAACCACTCACCATATCCCTCTCAAGATATGTTAGGTGATGTAAAACCTTTAAAAATTACAGAAAGAAATCAAATCATGTTTGGTAAGCACCTACTTAAAAAATGGATTTAAGAATACCAAGAATCTAGTTAAGAATACAACTTTATAAAACTCCTAGATTTGCAAGCACTGGCCAAAATGTTTGCGTTTTGTCCTGAATAGCAATCATTCATTTTCGTCCAACCAAAGCTGTCAAAAACTCTATATGCAGTCTTGTAGCGAGATTCTTACATACATGCCAAATGCCTGTATAGCAAACATCTGGCCTCGCTTCTGTTCCATGGATTTGCCAAAGCCTAGGTCCATCAGTTGTTTTTTTCTTGTGACTTTTATTTTTTTTTCTCTTTGCTGTGCCTCAGGTCATTTTTCTTAAAATGAAATCATTAAAACAGTCAGAAAAAGYGGAGGAAGGAGTAAGAAGAAGAGCTGTAGCATCTGAGTAATCTTCCAGTGGGACTAATTTTACTAAGTATTTGTGCTACTGCTAAAAGTCAATCACTACAAGTATTATTGAGAAACTAAAAAAAAAAAAAAAAAAAAAAAAATTAAACTGCATTTAGCAAAGAATATTGGCATAGAAATAAGGAAAAACACATATGCTCTTCTATAAACTAGAAGCTCAGTTTACTTAAATGTCCTCAATATCAATATAAAATGTATTAACGTAAAAAAGGTAACTTGCTGTTCCCTTATTTTGCATTCATTCTACATCCGTACTTCTCCGAGGCAACAGATCAGAATGGTGCATTGCCTTCCCCTCAGGCCAAGTGTAATAAACAGGCAGGTGTAATATAAGGCTGCGGTGTCTCAGCTCTCCTCCCAAACAATTGATCTTCCAGGCCTACGGTGTAATTCAGTCTTGGTAGCTCCCTTCACATGCCTCATTCCTGATCGGTCAATTATTTCTAATCAAGCAGAATTAAAGTGTTATTTTTGTGAGGCGGGGGTGATATTCACCAGTGACCGAAGTGAAACTAATAAACTAATTTCCCTTTACTGCCTTGGGCAAAACAGAAAAATTCAAGTCTATGAAAGAAAGACTGCAGCTGTTTCATCAGTCTGTTGCCCAAACGTGCTTGCAATTTACTATCTTTAAATTCAATTTTTGTTCACAGGACAATTTTGGAAACAGAACACAACAAAAAGAAAACAGCAAAAAAGGAAGCAGCGAGGGTATATGACTCTGCAAGACAGAGCTGTGCAGTGCGAGCTTCCCGAGAGGAGGGGAATAGCACTCTCCTGTTCTTTGAAACAGAGCRTATTCCTCCTGCCAGTAGCAAATTTATCCAGTAGATGTCAACACCAGCAAAAAATGTGCGTAAAGCCAACCTTAACAGCAACAGTAGTCACTTCAATTTACAGGAGTGCATCAGAGGATAGTTTAGTATTTGGAAGCATCGCATACTTACTCTCTGCTGTCCCATCCCTGTGTCTTCCAGTATGGATCCAGCCTGGCCCATCTGTCAATAAACATATGTGGAGCAAAATAATTTCTTTTTTTGCTTTTAGAGTAATTTTGTCTGGTTTGCTGGAAAATGGAAAAATTGCTCATGGGCATGTGATTACTTTCAGATCAGATCGGAGGAAATTTTTCAGAGGAGGAGCAGGGAGAAGGGCGAGCAAAACACTATGCAGTGCAGAGCGACCACTACAAGCAAAATCTTCATAGTTACTAAATACAATCTGAAGAGGTCTGTCCCTTCTGACCTTTCGCTGCATGGTTAAGCAATGCAATGATTTCATTGATTTTGCTCTTTCCTCAAGAAGCTTCTCAGCCTACAACAGTGACCTGAGATTCCCACGCCAACCCCAGGTCAACAGATACTTGTTCCTGTAAGGTTTTTTTYTTTTTTGCAATATACCAAGGACAGTCTGTTGTAAGCCTTTTTAGTGTTATTATCACTCAAAAGACTGAATTTGCTGACAAGTTTTAACCATGCAAAAAACCAAGGCCATTGCTGTTGACACGTTTAAATCTACTATTAAGATCTGACTGTTTGAACAGCTTGTGTGTAGAATCTGAAGTACAGATTTCTGTTTCCTTTTTGTTTATTTTTAGATAAACCTTGTGTTTCTACTCTGCAATGTTTGCATTTGGCTGCTGAGCATGCAGTAATCGCATACATTATATGCATTGCTTAGAGACACTTTGCATCACAGCCCATCAGGTTTTTTTGGATAGATGAAAAGAGAAGGAATAACAGATCATTTTCCTGATTGATTAATCCTTCCTCACATTGCCATTTCCCCATAAACATGAGGAGGAAAACCAAAAGTATGTTGTGACATCTAATAGCAAGACATTGAAGCAAATTATTTTATTACTGCTACAAAACTTACTAAGGAGTTTGTTTTCACACAGATCTAAAAAATGGCAAGGAGACATAAATGAATATATTACAGAGACTTATCACTTTGAGAGTTAGAGTTATTCCTCTCGTGTAAACCTTACAGCTCTTAAGAGAAGCATATATCCTACATAACAGCAATGATGTAGTTGCAGCTTATCCAACCAGTCCAGCCAGAAATTGGGGCTCTTTGAGAAAGCAAAAGCAGTGGCCAAAAGCTCAGACTGTGAATTACCATCATTTAAGCAATCCTTAGGCATCAACAGAAGCGGGCAAGGAAAGATCAGGCAAAGGTACTGCACTCCCAGTAAATAATCCTAACAGATGATGGCATGTGAGAGAATAAAGCCACAGCGCTAAACGCTGGGGAAAGGCATCGAATGCAAGATCCAGCCCCGTGCGACGCGAGGCACCAGCAGCACACCCCGTTTCGGGAAGCCATGTCCTGCTCCACAGCTCTGGGTGCAGGCACGTACCACCCAAGACAGAGCCATAAATAGTTTGGAGATAAGACGCATATCTTATGAGGCACACCGGAGTGTTGCAGCCTTGTATGAGCAATTCTTTTAATTACCATCAACATTTTCTCTGAATCCCCGTCTCAAAGAAGCAGTGGAAACTTTTGATTTGCTGTGACACCTTGATTGCCGTGTGGATGAGTCACTGCACCATTTCTGTTAGTCTTACGAATTTATAGATTTTTAAGGCCAAAAAGCACAGGAGGCTGTTACGATCGCTCTGCTCTGGCTCTGTGAACAGCACAGGCCTCCCGCCTCATCCAGCAACCTGCCCGTCTGACAGAAATAGGGACTAGGTAAGTCGCACATAGAATTATAACATATGTCTAAGCTTGCCCATAAACACCTGGACAGTTCCCTCTCAAA
>JAYKAV010001145.1:218108-273296 GCA_035582835.1 Phoebastria nigripes | reverse complement strand
GAGAGGAAATGGCCTCAAGTTGCGCCAGGGGAGGTTTAGATTGAACATTAGGAAAAATTTCTTTACTGAAAGAGTGGTTAAGCATTGGAAGAGGCTGCCCAGGGAAGTGGTGGAGTCACCATCCCTGGAAGTATTTAAAAGACGTGTAGATGAGGCACTTAGGGACATGGTTTAGTGGGCATGGTGGTGTTGGGTCGATGGTTGGACTTGATGATCTTAGAGGTCTTTTCCAACCTTAATGATTCTATGATTCTATGATTCTATGACTGCAACCCTCATTCCCCATCCTCCCATGGGGAGGGGGGAGGTGGAAGAGTTGGGAATGAAGGAGTGAAGTTGAGCCTGGGAAGAGAGGGGGGCCCTGGGAAGTTGTTTTAACTTTTCTCTTTGTTTCTCACCATCCAACTCTATTTCAATTGGCAATAAACTAATTTTCCCCAAGTCGAGTCTGTTTTGCCCGTGACGGTACTTGGTAAGAGATCTCCTTGTCCTTATCTTGACCCATGAGCTTTTTCATCCTATTTTCTCTCCCTGTCCTGTTGAGGAGGGGGAYTGAGAGAGTGGCTGGGTGGGGGTCTGGACACTGGCCACGGCCAACCCACCACAGCGAGCAAAGACCTGCAGCAAAAAAGAAAGAATTTTTTTTTTCTTCCAGAATCGCCCAAGGCAGTTCAGACATTCATTCTCTGTAGTAGTGGGGAGGAGGGACAGAAAGGACTGACTATTTCTGTATCTGCAATATTTTAGTGTATTTATGAAAGACACCATGGGGAAGACCTCCTACATTATTACGAAGGCTAGGGTTTTGCTTCATTACTTCCTTTGAAGACATGCTTTATTCCCAGTTTCTTACAAAGTTTTGCTCCATGCATTGTATCATTTTATTTTTGCCTATCCACTTGTAAATAATTTCTAAGCTGACGTAAGTGTATGAGCTGCTTGGAATGATCGTCACAGATGGAGTGCTCTACCAATTGCTTTCCTGAATAAAGTACATATCCATTGTATTTCCTTGATCTTCTAGGTAAGTAATAACATCCACTGAGGATGGATTAGACATAYACTTCGAAATAATGCCTGTCTATAACTAGATGTCTTATTTCCCAGCATTCACACAATGGCCCCATTACTGTGGCCAGGCTAAACAGAGTAATTTGTTTAGAAGTTTCCTTTCTTTTTTTCTTTATTAGCAGAAAAGTCCAACTTTGTCTATTTACTGAATTCTAAGATTTTCCGAAGGTTATTTTCAATGGTCCCAAAGACTGCCTCTGCTAATTCTTTACAGACAGACTCTCCAGTGCATTTCATTCAAAATTCTTAATACACAATTTTGCAAGATGCCACTTCTTCTCCCGCTTTGGTCTTCATTCCCAAAGTTACAGTTTCTAGCAAAATTTTCCTACACAAGTTTATCCAGTTCCTCCTATTTTAATACAATGATAAGCATTTATGTGGCACTCTTCGTCTTCAAAGCACTTTCCAAACATTAAATATTTAATGCTCATGGCATCCCTCTTACTCTCAACCCCATTTTACAGGTAGGGAAACAGACTCACAGGTTAAGTGATTTTGTTTCAAGTCACATCACAAGTTACTCACGGATGTGAGACCAGAATATATGAGCTCAGATTTTCAGTTCCGTACTCAAAACTACACCAGCCTTGTTCTTTCACTGAAATAATAATAATGAAAAACCTTGCTCTTGTTCAGGGAGGATTTATCTGTCTCTTCAGAGGTTCTGAATGCAACCCAAAAAACCACAGGAAAAGCACCTCAAAATGATCCAGGAGGGCAGCTAGCAGCTTTGTAATCCATATCCTCCCTTTCCAGTGTTCTAGAGGGAAACCCACAAACGTACATTATCAGAAAAGGGGACAGTATGTTTTCAAGCATTTATATACAGCCACACACACACACACATATATATTCTCAACCGAGAACAGAGACCTTCCAGCCAGAGAAGAATTTGCAATTTAAAAACTGAAGTACGTTTCAAAATGGCATCACTAAAGAGCTTCAGCATTTGATAAGAAGATTACAGTATATTCAATTGCACACAGCAAAAGCCTTTTAAAATAAAGTGCAGGAATAGTGAAGCCAGGCATTTGCAACAAGGTAACAAGAAGCTAATCGGCCAGTGGAAAAGGTGCTGTGCTGCAGAGAGCATTCAGGAGCCAGTCAGATTTCGAAACTCAAATAATGAGTGGGGTTTTTTTTAGCTTTAACATTTTTCATAATCCAAGCAGGAGGTCTAAACACAGCCTGTATGCAACATTAACTGTATTCCCCTTTAACAGGCTTCTATGGGAACAAATGCTCAGTGTCAGGCTGGTACTATACGTCCATTTAATTGAGCTGAGAGAACTCTCCTGCCCCTGAAGACAGCTCATCTCTTCTCTCCATGGATGCGACTATAGAGCTAGCAGATAGCATCTGGCCCTCACTCATTATGTATACAACCACCTAATTATCTCCCAGAGACTCCCCGTTTTGTAGAAGTTTCTTTTTGGAAACATCATCCGTTGGCTGAATGGAAAGCCAAATTCAGCTCTAGATACTGTGACAGTGAGTGCCATATCCACTGACAGCCAACACTGGAGCATCCCTTGCTACAACACGCAGGAGGCGGCACAGGAGCCTGCAGTACCGCTCGCAAGAGAGACATGCTCCTGGCATTACACTCAGGTCTGTTTAAGATTTCTCCTGGGAAATGCACACGTGCAAGATCAACAGTACGAAAACACACTTAGAGTTTAAGAGGAACATGGTGTGGGTAGGAGCCAAAGATAAACAAAAAATATATCTGCATATTGCACAATTTCCTCCTCTGGGCCATTGGGTTCTGTCTTACTGCTTACATTGCTCCAATGCCACCATATCCAAACAACCTTGATACCCATTTAACTGTGACAAAGTCTTCTGAGGTCAAGAACTGTTGTTATCCCTCCTCTCCAGCTGATGAACTGAGGACAGAAAGAAAATGGAGCAAAGCTAGAAGAAGCCCTCAGGTAGGGAAAGCACAGCTCAGAGACTATATCCAATTTAAATACATACAAAACCCCTCAAGGCTTATGTACCTCAGAGTCTGCAGGAAACCACATTTTTGCTAATAAAGCTATTTAGGTGCCCAACGTCCTGCTGTTATATAAGCCAAAGGGAACATCATTTGGACATTTATCACTGCAGGAACATTGGAAATTCCCAAATGAGGCAACCACTGCCCAAATCCTGTGGTGTCATGTCATGAGCCCCTCCAACACACACGGATGCCCTTAGTTGAGCGCCGAAGGGAGGTAATACAGCGTGACTCGTCCTGCCGAGGGATCTGGTTTTCAGCTTTGGCTCCCTATATAATTCAAGCATGGGGCATTAAAGAAATCTGCTGGGCTCAGAGGTTTCCATGCCAGGAGCTGGATGCCGATGCACCCAGCATGGCTACGTTCAGCACAGCACTGGGGCTAGAGCTCTCTTTTAGGTGGTACTGTCTCTTCTTTAACTCCAGCTTTAGACTGAAGGCTAGGAGTGGGTATAATCCTCTGCTCTCTTGAGATGTCCTGTGTGACTCTGGGCTCAGCTCAACAGAGCACTGGAGCTCACTGGAGAGAGATAAGAAAAACAACCAAGGATGTGCCAATTTAGCACCACGCCCCCACCGCTCTGCTAACAGAGCTTTTGGGCAGACTTAGCCAAACCCCGCATCTCAGCCAAAGCCCAGGAGGGAGGACACTGGTGTTTCTGCTGCCACCGCTCTTTGGGACTGAAGCCACTGCAATTTAGCAAGCGTGCCATTATGTTCCTCAGGCACTCACGTGCTCAGCTACTGCACGAAGTACATGCTTCTGCCTTCCTGGTCAGATGGAGGCTTTTTTCCTGCCATTTCATTTTTAAGATTATAGGATTTACACAGACACTGGTAAAATATTTTGTAGCACTGCCATAAAACAGCAGAGTGGAGGCAACACACACGTATTATGAAAGCTATGTCATTATAATATGTAGCTTTTCTGTTACAAATTACATTGTACAGGTTACAGTAAAGTCTACACAAGTCATGTTGTGTCAGTAATGTGCATATGGAAGGGAAAAGAAACAATTTCCCTGTGGATTTTAATACACTTAGCAAAATGGCCAAGATTAAATTCCTTGGGGAGGGGGAGCCAAACCCTATTCATGAAGTCACTGTGTTTTATTTAAATGAGAAATACAACTATGCAGTTGTCACAACTATGGAAATATCAAACAACACTGAATTAAAGCCCTTTTCAGGAATGTACAAAACACAGCTTGCTGTTACTGTCTGTTTTTTAATCTTGAACCACTGGCTCTCTGAAGCAGCCCATAGAAGTTGACTATCTTATTCGCTTGCCATACAAGCCATTTAAAAGGTACCATGCCCATCCCTCCACCTTTCTACTATCACAACTTGGGGGCAGCTGAGGGCTCCTTGCCCTGGCAGCAGTGGGTTCTCGGGGTGATGGGAAAGGCTCGAGGGAAGCTCAGTGCAGGAGGTCCTGAGTTAGCTTGGAGGAGGATGGGGAGGGAGAAGGGGCAACCACAGACCACCTTCAGATGCAGCTTAAAGCTGGGACTCCATGGCATGGAGGAAGCCCCCTTGCAGCCTTTCCCAGTTTTCTCCCCCAGTGTCGATCATTCTTTCAATCAACCTTTTTCCTCTGTCCTTACCACGTCTCCATTTTGTCTCATATTTCCACTCACCACCTCCCCTTCCACCATGTGCCCCTGTTCAGGTCCCTTTCCCTCGTTGCTTCATGGCAAAGTAAGAATTCATCCAAGACCTTCCCCTGCCCCCAAACAAGACTGACCTGAACAGGTGGTTTGCAAAACTTTGTTTTCTTTACTTGGCTACTCTTATCTTTTTGACCTTTCTTTTTCCATCTTAAAATCCCTAAATGAAATCATTAGGTGAACAAGAGTGACCTGATGTACCAATAGTTTGGCAAGCTGACACCATTAAAAAGAAACAAAGGACTCRTATCCTATTCTCAGATGTAGAGAGCGGAAAATAGAGGTGAAGAAGCAGGTGGGAATTTAGGGGTGATGAAATGTAAGCGACACACTTATAATTTATTAAGCTTCTAAGCATAGTTTTATCCAAAAACCAGGAGAAAAAAAAAAGTTCCCTCCTAAATAAGGTATTTAACAGAAACCTTTAAGAGAACCAACAACCCCCTTCTCTCCCAATTCAGCTATCTACTGCTCACCCCTCGCAGGAGACTTTAGTTTTGGACAATTAATTTTATTAGCTTAGAAGGGAAAATTTCAGCGGCCAGCAGGAACACCTGCCAATCGACCAACCATTTCTATTCGTGATGGAATTCACGGAGTTAAATCCCACAGTGCAGTTTGTTCCAGAGCATCCCCGCCACATCCCAGTGCCTGGGTGCAAAAGTTGGGCCAAAACTGGTGATTACGATTTTGTAAGTAAAAACAAAGTATTGGCTCTCAATAGAATCATTTTAAGGATGGCATACATTAATTTCTTCTTTTCTGCATTGCCTCTGCATACCCACTGCTGGCAACGCGACAACATATAAGCACTGAACGTTGTGTTTAGTAGCTTAAGAGCTCCAAGACAGATTTTCATTTTGCTCATTCTTCCTGGGCCAAAACGTGTTTTCCCAGAAAAAAATAAATAAATCCCCTCCTCCCAAAACAAATACACCCCCCTTCCCCCCTGCAGTCGTCTTCAAATTTCGAGAAGAACTGGAGTGGCACCACCCTCAGAGGAGGCAAAGGAGGGAATGCATCCTCGGGAGGTTTTTATTCTAGACAGAGAGGCTCTCCCCAAGACAGCTTTTTGCCAACTCATGGAGAGTTTGGAAAATGAAGGCAAAAGCCTCCCATTTGACTGAATTCAATGGGAAGGCAGCGCGGTGCACGGAGCACCGGGGCAATTTGCTTTTGGCAGCCTATTTTGCTAAGTAGGTGGGCTGCATTCAGAGCCAATTAGAGGTTGACGTTTTCTTCCTTAGGTACAATGCGCTGCGACACAGCTCGGACTATTCTTCCCTCCCTGCGTCTGTGTTTACTGTGGCTGTTCATTTTTACTGTTGGCAAGGGGGATGTTTAATAAAGCAGGCCATTCCCTGGTTACAAACATGGTATATTATCGTTTGGTGTATGTACACATATGGTATAAAATAGAATGCTGTTAAAAGTCAAAGCAACTCCTGCCAGAAATTTTTGATGGCAGCGTTGTAAAAAGAGCGTTGGGGTGCAATGCAGTTCTCTGCCTTCCAATACGGGGGGGAAAAGGGGAGAGACAGCATGGTGGGTTTAGATCTGAAGTTAAAAGGGGATCGTAAGAGTGAAGAAAAAGGAGCAATATCCAGATTTCAGAATTCCCCATTCCCAGTTCAAGGTCTAAGCTTTGTTTTGGCTTGTGCTGCTCTACAAATGGAGCCAAAGAGGTTCTTGATCTAGCTTTTTATTTCCTGCAGTGCTAAGCTACAGGAATGTTCACATTTAGGGTCTGCTTTAGTCCCGTCTCTAATTAAGGTAGTTTATTTTTTCAAACATGCTACCTGAGACCTGCTGATGTTGCTTCAGGTCATGCAGCCATGCTTCAAAGTGCTTTCTAATACACCTAATAGTGCCACAGTCATATGTTCAGCTTATTACTGTTACAGAAGCAGTAGGGTCATGGTATTCTCTGCAAAATACTTCTGTAATGGAGTGGATTAATTTAATGAATGCCATTTACTGCAGCAGAAGTGACAATGATTTGATGTTTTGTTACAATTAAGACTCATTAGCCAGTGACTTTTTTCTTAGTTGTCTGACACCATAATAGATATAACACATATCAGATACAAAAGTTCTGAACTTCTTTCTAGTCATTTTTAATAAACATGAAGGAAGTGAGAATGAAAGTCTCAGCATTCAGCTGCTTAAAAGTGGCCGGCTTGAGGGATGTCACATACACCTCCCCGCACAAACTACGGGGAGAATGCAAAACTGCAGGCAGCTTCCAGGAAATCACTGGATGAACCCGGCATTTAAGCTTTCAACGAAACAACTGGAAGTTTAATCCAAGACATCCCATCACCTGGCTAAGACACAAAAAGGCTTTTGAGAAAGCAGGCAGAGCCAGGTCCTGATGCTTCGCTTTTAACAAGATCCCAGAGCTCCACCAAGACGGGAATCCCTGCATCCCAGAACCTGCGTGTGGAGGGACCAGTGCACCCTACCATGAGACTGACGGAAAACTCAAACCCTGTTTCAGTAACGATCCCTTCTTTCTCAACCAGCGTTTGAATGCTGAAGAATGATCCCCCCACTCTTCTACCAATGCAAAATCTTTTGTTCCTTGGGAACACAACAACTCGTTTGCTTTTCACAAATCTTAAACAGTAGTATGCTGAACACTCAAAAACCGAGACAAAAACCCCTACTAAATAAAAAATGCATTGCCAAGTAAAAACAATATTGGTCAAACCAATGTCACTAGACTCCAGGTTAAGTTTTCAGACTACAAGTCAAAAGCCAAAATAATATTTTTGCGAATGCAGCATTCCCCAGCATTGTTGGGGACACAAATCACGCTCAGCTGTACAACCTGCAAACACATCTTACTCAGCAAAGAAGTGAAGCTTCCGAACTAATTTAATTGTCTAAGTCAATAGCATTTAAAATCTGGATTGCACAAATGGTATATATATATATAAAAACCCCCAACATTCCACAAATAACCCCCAAATCCTCAGAAAGACCCACAAATTTAAAAGATTTCATTTAAAAAATAAACTTAGGTATTAATTGAAGAAAAATAATTTCTTAAACATACAAATTATAAACCATTCTTTTAATATTCAGCAATGATACTTTTAAAAAATGTTTTCTAAGTCACCGGTACCTTTTCTTTAATCAACAAAGGAAACTAAAATTTTTAGGTTTTAGTTAAACCTAACTCATAATCTGGTCGCGCTAGGTGCTGTATAGAAAATTGTTTCAGAATCCCAGATTGTGAGTGAAAATAATTCAGCAACAGCAAAATGAACACCCCCAAAAACAAGTGCAAAAGAAACATGAAAAGTGACTTGTTTGCCTTTAAAACCTAGAATAAGAAACCCCCCAAAAATATAAAAACAGGGAAATAAGGAAAAAAAACAATACCATATCTTACTGTTCTTGTGCAAATTCAGCATCATTCACTTCCATTCTACCTGGGACGGACATACGTGCGCTTGCCAAGACAGACATAAAAACACACTGTATTGTCAAAATTTGCAGCTGATGCTGCCGATGATGACTTCTTGATCAACAGACCAAGTCATGGAGGTCTTAAGATGTAAGAAGAGACCAAAAAGTAGGAGAGAGGGAGGAGGTGACTCAGCAAGCAGGACTGGAAGCCCGAGATCCAGATGTTTGATGGCAAAAAGCATCATGGGGGGAGTTCTTTGAAGCCTCCCCCACCCTTAGGCTTCTCCAGCTCTTCTGAGCACATCTTTGGTAGGAAAGACTCTCCCTAAAACTACTCATAGAACCTGGTATTTAGACACCACTGATTGCAACCTGAAAATGAGCCATCCATGCAAATTCCCAATTCACTCCCACCTATATGCAATCTCTGTTAACTCTCCCATGCAGATGCAAACCTGAGCAGTAATGTGCTAATGAGTGGAATATAAAATCTGTTTTTCCCTTCTATTGTAGAGTGAGGATAAAAATCACACTCCTGCTCCCTTATCCCATGCCAGAAGAATTATAACCCCATGAAAATCAACTTGAGTTAAAGATAAGCTGGGAGCTTCATCTTTATATTAATTTTTATCAAAACCTTGAAACTGCTTCATGGGGTTTATTTTAATAGGTATTTCTACTAACAATAATAACCCCCCTTATCTGTACTACAGAAGAGAAAAAAAGCAGATTGCATCATAAATCTTAGTCATACCAGCTAATAATCTTCAAAATCATCCTTTTAACATGGATGGCACCTGTTAAGTCAAAGTACTTTTTTCCTGCCAGTTTAGGAATACAGTCTCATCCCAGCTCCCATTATGAAAATGGAAGGTTTTCACGAAACTCCACTGGCAGCTGCGGGATCATAAAATCCTTCAAGGGCCTCTGAAGCCGAGCTGTAAGCATGGCTTATCTGTAATTAGGGAAAGGGGAATAAAATCTTTAAAATGCTATGTTTAACCCCCCAGCCCCTCACTGCAGGGCTTTGTCCCTGGGTGTTTCTAATAAAAGAGTTTCAAGTGTCAGCTGCAATGTAATTTTGTTTATTAAAAGCAGAAGAGTTATGGCAATGATTATGTCAAACCTCAACTACAAAAAGGACCATGTATTTGCAATCTTTTTACATAAGGCACACTGATAAACATCATTTATTTCACAATTGCCTATGATACGCCATACAATGTACCTTTATATATGTTTAAAGCAATTTTATTCCAAGAGATGCACATCTGATTTCAGTGGAGGGTATGTTTTCCAAGATGCATTAAGGTCTAACTGAATTTATTTTTTAAAAGAAGAAGTAGTGTAACGTATTACAACAATGCAAACTATTATTGTCATAACAATGTAAAGTACCCATGGATTTAATACTACAAATGCTCTATTCATCACAATCTCATTTGGCAATAGTGTCATTTCACAGTATTTTATTATACAAACATTTCTCCAAGAGCTATGCCATCTCACAGAAGAGGTGCAAAAACCAGGGCACTTTCACTCCAAAGTATCTGAATTGTAGTTCTTTATCAAGTTCTTTGAAAATAAATACAGTCACTCGACTAGCATTTCATTCTTCTTCCAAATATAGTAAGGATGCAAAACTTTCAGCTCTACGGCATGGAATCTAACACAAGACTAGAGCAAATTATAGTCTTGGCTGGACAGAGAAATTGAGGCAGGGAGTGACCTACTCAAAGTCACAAACTATGTCATGAACAGAGGGAAAGGAAAGGTTTGAGATGCTGAGGCAGGTCTGTGGTCCAGCCACCGGGCCATACTGCTTCTCTAACTCTTAGATGGCTCTTAGACAGTACCAGCTGTATTTACATTAGCTTTTTCCAGTTAATGGATTAGCAGAATAGACTAACATCAAATTCTTATCTGTACTGGGATAACATTGTATATGCAGGTAAAGAGGTGATATGTGACATTATAAAAACTTTTAGTATTTTGATGGTTTTCTGTGAACTGACTTTCTCCTGTGCCACACCGTGAGATATGGGGTAAGATTCCAGAGTAGAGATTACAGATAACACCCATCCATCCCTTTGGGAATTAGCACTGATGCTCAGCTCCTGCCACACCCTAACTAGATGTCACCCTGACCAATAAAAGAGTCTAAACACACGGGAACAGTTTGGGAGCAATTCTTTAGAGTAAGCAGGTGGGCGGTAACTTTCCATCGCCTATCTAACTTTCTGATGTAACAGAGAAGTCCAGTATCGCTCAGGCGTAAATCAAATGGTACCGTATGTCATAATACTTATTTCAAATGATTCAAAAGCATTTTCCACCATCAGGGAGAAAAATTGGATCAAGACATATTGATAGCAAAGTGAAGGCAAATACCTGAGTTTGAAAGCATAAACTCCCGGCTATCTTTTCAAAATCCTGGGTTTTTAATAGTTTAGGCACTATGAACTACAGTGCCTAAACTATTAAACTGTATGTTCTTACCGCCTTTCTTCCAGCCTTAGAGACTCCACTGAGATGCATGACATACATCTCACAGCTCGGACCATACCACCCTCTCCTGCAAAACCCTCCAGAAGGTTGCAGGTCCCCAGTTTCACCTTCGGGGACCCGCACCCTTCGCCCCCGCCTAAGTGTCCACTTCTTTCCCTTCTTGCTGGCTGCGGTCGTCTTTGCTGCTCTCCTGCACTGCCCTTCTCCACGTTTCCCTCTTTCAAATCTGTCTGCAATCATGGAGCCTAGCAACGTTAATCTGCCACTCATTTATCATATTTCAAACTCAGATATACAAATCCGCTTCCCTTTGTCTGTTTGGATCATTGTGATTCCGTTTTATGGTCTTGATTCCTCTTTTCTGGTCCTTTGCTTACGGGCTGTTGTTTATTACTATTTGCCTATCTGGAAGTTAATCTCTCTGAAGCCGGAGTCCTTGCTGCTGCCTTCCTCCGTTCAGCATGAAGCCGGGTGCTCTGTCAGTGCTTGATAAACCATTTGTCATTCAGGCAGTGGATAATGCGGCTGCACACGTGTCCATTTTAAGCAGCATATACTAAAGTACTGAGAATAAAAGTGTTAAAATAGCACTGAAGGATTTATAAATATAAGTGGGTTTTTTTCCTCCATGAGGAACACAGAAGGCAGGAGGTGCATTGCTGGGCCAGTCTTAAAGAGGTATTTAAAACTTGCAGATCCTTGCTATTTCAACAAGGGCTTCAACGACCCTGGACTACTGTAGAAACCCCCCTTTTGATTTCTCCAGCTGGACAACAATAATTAAAAAGACACATTGAAAGCCAGTGTCTTGAATTCTCTTTCTCGGCTTTCTTATACATGCTATAAAGCTAACGCTTCTCCTTGTTGTCCACCCACTATCGGAGGTCGATTTAATGAAATGGTTTGGAGAGAACAAGCGTTAAGGACTAAGCAGAACTACAACCGCTTCTCCCTCTACGTCCTGGCAGTGGCGAGGTCATGTCACCGTCTGAGAAATTATTTTTACTTTCACACCATCTTATCTGCCGTCTGAGGTGGTCAATATTTGTATGTTAAAATCTCACAACACAAGAGAGACTTCACAGAGAAGATTAAGAGCTCCTTGCTTTAATTCCTGCTGTGCAGGAGAATTATGGCTCCGTTTGGAGATTTCTGAGGTGCCAAAAAAAGGGAACTTTCCAAAACTCTTGTTGAAGACTTCCCTAGCAGCTCGGCCCGGGAGGAGCTGGAGCTGAACCATCCTCCTGCCTGGGCTGTCCTCAGCAGCCAGTCCAGCAAATGGGTTTTTAAGATACTTTTAAGAACAGAACCAAACAAAAAACCCCAAACCCAAACCAGAGGCGGCTAAAGCAAATGACATGTTTTAAACCAGAGTTTTAACTTGAGTCGCCTGGTCACTTTTTCACAGGCGTGTTGGGATGGCTATGGGTAAATACTGCCATAAACTGGGATACAGCTGGACAAAACAAGTAACTTCATTTTCAGAGATTTCAGCAGGTTCGTGGTGAGCAGAGGCTGCTCAAGACCTCTGGGGAGAAAAAAAAAAACCTCAAACCAACTGCGTTCATGCATTATGAAGTTCTCCTTGACATTATCACCTACGGGCAGAAGCCTTCCCAAACCAGAGGCTGTGGGGAAAGCACTGTGGGGTCTGGAAATAAGGGAGACGAGCGCAAGCGCAGAGTAAGCAGGCATTTTATACTGGCCGCTTTCATTTCACTAAGCAAGAGTTGGGGATTTCATCAAAACAAGATATGCAATACATTCAAGTGATTTTTTTTTTATTTTTTAATTACTTCTTGCCTTTGGTTTTTCCTTTTTTTCATGTGACAATCTGAGAAAAATGACAAGGAGGTCCAAAAGCGTTTCTATGCACTTCTAACAATTTACCCGAGGGAGTAAAACTGCAAATGTTTGAGACAAGTTTTTCAGTTACTACATTAGAACTAGTATAGAAAAAAAATTATTTGAAAATAAACAACCTCCCACCCTTATTACTGCCGTACAAACTTATTTGGACATTCAGATTTCAAAACCAAATTGGTCACAATTTTTTTTGTTTGGAAAGTGGATTTTTGCTACCTCAATATAGGCTATATTTATTCTAAAATTAAGGCCATCTGTACACAAACTTGCACAGCACAACAATAATTAAACTAATTTTTTGAAGTCCAGTTTAATTACTTTGCTGACAATACTTGCATATCAGCTTTTAGTTTTATAACTAATTAAAAATGAAAAATTTACCTCTTAGAAAGTTCTTTCCTTAAAGTAATTTGCAACAGGCATCCAGTTAAGAGTTTCTAGTATGGGTTAGCTACCTGCTTCTACCATGGAAAGACTTTAAAAATATCTGCTTTAAACAAAAATACAACCTTCCCCAAAACCATTCTTATGTGCCTTTTTGCAGGATCATTAAATTATCCAGTTTTACTTTGTATCTATGACATTCCCATATATTACAAAAAGCATCATGGGCACCCAGAGCTTTGGACGGCTACTCTGGTGTGACATTTATATGGGACCGAAAGCTAAACAATAAAGCAAATGAAGAAGCAAAAATACAACATATATCCCACTTTATCCTCCTTGCAGGTTTCACTGGACAACTGGACTATAAAAACCAATTTGATTAATTTTCTTTGAAATCCGAAGACAAATTCTAGTGATTTTTCAAAGTGAGCCTGGCAGTTTTCACAATAATCTTTTTTTTTCCTAGTAAAACGTATAGGAGGTTGTGGAAGAAGATGGTAGATTTGGTCTGTGGAACCTGGATGCAACTTTGGCTATAATTAAGTCTACTTCTCTCTCTGTATCATACCAGCGTATCTCACGGTTCCTTCCCTAACTGCATTAAAAATGAGTCCTCATGCTACCACTGTGCTGTGTCAGTTCTATGTATTTTGTCCGAATGTTGTAAAAGTGATACTGCTATTTCTGATCTGCTGAAAGCGTTTTTTAGTTTCTTCTCTCCAAAGTAATTTTATACTGATTTCTCAGTTAGTACTTGTGAAACCTAGGGCAGGAAAGGCTGGGGAACAGGTCTAATGTATGCACATCAATTTTTAAATAGCTTTTTTGTGTTCCCTGGGATAAAAATGCATGCAGCTTGGCTCATTTAGGAAAGTCACAACATCCCACAAAGTCTCCTTCCCCATCACAGATACAGCTGTGTCACTCAGGCTGACTCACTGGAAATCTCAAACCTTATCAAGGTCAAGTGCTACAAGGAGGGAGCCTGGTGACCTCTTCAAACGGCTGCTACAGGGATTGTTTTCCCAGACTGTTTGCCCTCTCCCTTCTCCATTGCATCAGCGTGTGCATCTTTGCTCTCCGTGCCCTTTCGGACTGTCATCCCTTCTGCGCTCCTGGCACGCTGACTCCCACCTTTGATCAGCAATGTCAGCCCTCACCATCTCAGCACAACGCTCCAACACCACTCATCTGCAGCCGACGCTCCCTGTAAATATTCGCAGAACAGCTTGTAAGAGGGGAGAACAAAGCAAATCTCTCCCTCCTTTCAAAATAATTTCGTGCCACGTACAGAAGATGCAACCATTTGACAGGGTGCACTCTGACTCCTGCTTATCCCTCTGAATAATTGCCTTACCGTGTTTCATCTCACGCGCCACCCTTTGCCACCATCTAGCCCATCTTTCCTGCGGTACGCTTTGCACGCAGGATACTCACCCACTGGAGTGAGTCCGAATGCTGCTTTTACTCTGTGTGCACACACCACCTAACATAAAGAGATCTTAGTCTATGACCCTGGCTGGGGAAATTTGCTGTAGGATTAAGTAGAGAAAAAATACAGTCAATTATTCAACCGTTTACTGCTAATAAAAAAATGTTAAACAAGATCAGGCGACACCCTTCTCTGACCCTTTTGCACAACACCATTACCTTTTCCTCCGGACTCAGCTTCCATTCTGGCAGTCGGAGTTTTGGCTACTCCAATTCCATTAGCAGCTGACTGAATACAGTGCTCTCGGCTGCTCGCCTAAATTTAACTTCATGCTGTTCCACAGCATTAAGCAGCTGTCTTATTCTACCTCAGGAGTCCCTGTGTGTCTGTTGTGGATGGAGAGACTCATCTACAGAGTTTCCAAAATGTGCTGGGATCTCCTCCGAAAAAAGAAAACAAAGAGGAGCCGGAGAGCTTGGGAGCTGGTGGACTGCAGTGCCTCCCACCGCAGCTCTCCTTGGTGTGACAGGGGAAGGTAAGAAATTTGGGATGTGACAGCATGGGGCTCAGAGGGGTAAGCTCAGCTTTGGGTAAGAAGATGAAGAGTTGGTGTGATACTGTGTATGGCTACGTAAGAAGTCAACCCCAGTGCCAGCAGCTCTTATCAGAACCGAAACTCAAAGGCGACTACAACCGCTGGCTTCTTCAACAATAGCTTTTATCCTGTTGTAAAAATATACATGTGTATTCACCTGCCAACCAATGGCAGCAAATCCACCTACACCGCAGTTTTATCCAAACAACACTGAGGTCTTGACTTTTTTCATGTTAAACTACCATCTGTAAGGAAGAACAGCTGCCAGCCAACGTATACCACAGCACTGAGCAGCCATTAGGCCAGCATTGTCCTACCTCCAGCGTGCCAGGTTAAAGCAAAGGAAAATAAGGATTAAACCTGTAAAACATTCCGAAGTACAATGACTATCTGCTATGAATTCAGGTCTGTCATATTTGGTTTTCTCTTGTACGAAAACAAACCCTCAGCAATATGCTCCAAAGCAGAACCAAACTCCCATCACTTCTGAGGCTTCCTACAGCTTATTTGGTGTCCTGCTTCAAGGTGAATAATCRCAAATCAGAAATAACTTACTGCACTGTTAAGTGCTGAAAGTATCTAAGTGAAAGTATCTTAAGCAAAGATGGTATAGTTCCTGTCTTCAAAATAAAGTCAAAAATTAAAAACAAAGTGGAGCAGAAACTCACACGAAGCAAATGGAAGCTTCTCCACTATACTGTGGCATCCAAAACAAACTCAGATTTACTAAATACATATAATATTAAGTTCTTCTCTTTAAAATACTCTGGGATGTGTACACACAGATTATTAAAAGTAAGCATGATTCTAGGATACCTACTGATTAGATGTTTTATTTCTGCATTTCACTCTGCTTGGAAAGTACACTAGTCTGCTTCAATTCTGTTCATAAGTGGTTTCAGTTTCTGTCTTTCATGCAATGGCACAGCTCTACAGTCTTTTTTTGATTTTTGATGTAGCTGAAGAGCTTCCATAATATGGAAGAGGTTTCCAAACTGAAACAACAATTGCAAATATTTTCCTAAAGGAAACTGGAGGAGAGCTCTCCCTCAAACGGAGAAGCCATTTCTTCAGTATGTGGAAAACCAGTTGAAGTCCAAACAAAATATCTTCCGTTGGGTCAATTCTTCCATTTTGCTAAAAATTTGTTTTTAAAGCATGAGTGGGTAGAGGAACTTTCAGAGGTTAAACCTAAATTTGGAGGCCAAAATACTGAACAACGCTGTTTCAATACTCCAGGGTAGACATTTGTTTGCCTCCCCCGCTAAATGAAGGAAGCCTCTGCTGGATTACACGCGAAGGCATTGCTACGGAGTGAGAAAAGTAGAGTTTCCCCACCCACAGCTTACACTATTTGTGAAGAAGAAGAGGATCACTGCAATTCCTGATGCATCCCGCAGATGCTGGGAGGGAATTACGCCAAAGACCACAGCATCTTTTGCAGGAACTGAACTCCATACGTCTGGATATAGAAAAGCTTGAATTGCTGCCACGTCACTGGAACGACCTTTGACACATGGCAGTAGCTGTTAAACTCCAAATCCCTTATTTGATTAAGCCTTAAGAGTCACAGAATCACACACAACGCAGAACTGCTGAGGCTGGAAGGCACCTCTGGAGATAGTTTAGTCCAACCGTGCTGCTCAGGGCCAGGTCACCTACAGCAGGTTGCCCAGGGCCATATCCAGTCAGGTTTTGAGTATCTCCAAGGATGGAGACTCCACAACTGCTCTGGGTAACCTGTTCCAGTCACCTGTTTGACTCTCCTCACAGTAAAAAAGTTTTCTTTTATGTTTAAATGGAATTTCTCACATTTCAGTTTGTGCCCATTGCCTCTTGTCCTGTCACTGAGCATCACAGAGAGGAGTTTGACTCTGTCCTCCTTACTCCCCCCGTCAGATATTTTACCCACCTTGCTAAGATCCCTCCTGAGCCTTCTCTTCTCCAGGCTGAACAGTCCCAGATCTCTCAAGTCTCTCCTCATTCAAGAGATGCTCCAGTCCCTTAACCATTTCACTGGACTCGCTCCACTAAGTCCACATCTCCCTTGTACTGGGGAGCTGAGAAGTGGACCCAGCACCTCAGATGGGTCTCACCAGGGCTGAGTAGAGGCGAAGGATCACCTCTCTCGACCTTCTGGCAATGCTCTTCCCAATACAGCCCAGGAGGCTGTTGGCCACCTTTGCCACAAAGGCACGCTGCTGGCACGTGGTCAGCTTGTTGTCCACCAGGACCCCCAGGTCATTCTCTGCAGAGCTGCTTTCCAGACAGGTCAGCCCTAGCCTGTATGGGTGTGTGGGGTTATTTCTCCCCCTGGGGCACACCAGTAGTTTTCATCCCACTTCACTGTCCATTTATCTAGCCCGTACTTCATCAGCCTGTCTTTGAGGATGCCAAAACCATGCCCAGAATCATAACAACACTTGGGTGGTTGCAGGACAGTGCTTAAGCCTGGGTCCTGGCGTTGTTCAGTTTACCGTAAGGATGTAGCCCCTGATGGGCAGACATGGATCTGCTGTACCTTCCAGTGGAAATCATCCAGAATTAACATTTCACTGGCCAAAAGCAAGATGCCAGAAATGTGAACCTGAAATTAGAACTAGAAAGTTTCCTTTATGTTGAGTATATACGAAGAGCTGAGATTGGCTGCACTGCTCTCCAACATGAAGGGCTGATTCAGTTGCCTAAACACAGGCATTTAGCACCATTCGAGACCCAGGGTATACGAGACATCTTCACAGAGTCGGCAAGGCAAATATGACAACAGACCTCCAGGAAACCCATACCCATCTGGCATGGCAAGCTGGAGGCACAACGGGAGACCCTGAGGCATCTTAAATGGCACTGGATGCCTATGTTGAGCCAACTGAATTGAGACCCAAGCATTCAGATTCAGAAACTTTATTTCAAATGCTCTTATGCTTATAATATTTACGGGGTGACATTTTCAAGTTCCACTCCATGACCACATGGCTACAAACCAACAATCCCAGCTTTCACCAATACATTTTTAGCACCAAGTCACAGGAATAGAGGAGAGTGAACAGCAGCAACAACAAATACACCAAATATTGAGACTCAGTTAAGCATCCTGAGCCGGGTCCTCCAACACATTCTGCTTAAACATGTTGACTAAAGTTTATCACCGCTATATTTCCCTTTAATCAGCTTTCTGCAGATTGCCTTTTGAGCAAACGCTGCGGGCTACCGGCAGGCCCAGCAGCCCATACTGCGAGTATCTGTGACTTGTGATTTTTTCACTCATTCCCTTCAGGAGCAAATATCATGGAAACCTGTAACACGATTAGTGTGCTACGCGCTGGGTAAGTAATATTTATAAGCTTCACGACCTCACCTTCAAGGTAATACACATCTCTACATTTAGAAACCACGGGTCTACCTTTCTTTTTGTTTCTGCATTTTTAAGTCAAAACAATTTCTCTGATCTAATGGATAACATCGTTGTGCAAAAAAGAAGTCACACAAGCGAGGTGAGAGGGCATATCGCAGAGGGGGAGGGAGGACAGGCTGTAAACTGCAAGATAGGAGCTGCAGGAACCTCTGAAACTGGGACCTCCCTAGAGAAAATGCGAAACAGAATTACACCTTAAATAATTTTGTAGGGCTTAGTTAGAGACATATCTTATCTGAGTTTGATTTAGGAAGCAGGCTTCTTATGGAAGGGCTATGCCTCCCTCTAAAACACACACTAAATGCATTGCTCCCAGATTATAGTATTTGCTTCTCAGTTGGATGRAAAGACTTTTTTTTACTATGCTCCTGCCTGCAGATATTCTTCCCTCCCCCCCGTGCTTTCTTTTTAATGTAAACATTACTTGAAATTATTGCAGTACAGATGAAAAACTATTAACTAAAAGTGAGGAAGATTTATTGCATCAGACAGCACTGCTGTAACAGATCAAATAGCAAGAAGGATACGGAGCACAACGTGCTACAATTAGCTGCTTAATGCCTCTTAGATCACAGCCCTATATGTTTCATAGACGTCACGGTGGTTTTGCACCCCACCATGATTTGGTTGCTTGCCTGTGTTTCAGCTATACCTATAACATAAGATCATGATTTTTGAAGAGAAGTCAGATAAAAACACAGTCTTGCAAGGAGGCTGCAAGAAAATGCATCCCAGCTGATACTGGAGGGTTTTTTTGTCCTTGTGTTAACTCTCACACTTTGAGTTAGAAGGCATTAGCAGTGGAGCCCACGGTTTCATTTCCTGGGGTTTCTCAGCAGCCTTATCCACCCTGTGCTGCAGAGAGCTAAGAAAGATTTGCTCTGAGCTCAGGTGACAGATGCTCCTATTCCAAAAGCATGGGGCTTTGGAGTTGTAGCCCTACTGCTGCTGTGAATTTGCAAATAGCTCCGTGCGCAGGTAATGAGAACTCGGATGGCACAGGTTGGCGAGATTTTTTACTACGATGTTTCTGCAAAACTACTGCAAGATCTATCAAGAGGTTTTAAGCAGCTCCAATGCCTGCAAACATACAGGAGTGCTGGCACATGGAAACAGTCCTCTCTTGGCAAAAGGCAGAAAGTACCTCACCGTGAGGAACGCTGTACTACCTCAGTGAGATCTGTGCACAAAACCTCAGAAACGATCATCAAACTCCATCTACACAGAGCATGCAGGACAAAACAAAAATCCCCAAATTAGGTATTTATTAATCAACTGAACAGGAATTCAGATGATGCAAATTTCTGATTACATCTCATGTACAGAAGCAATAAGCCACATGGAAAAAAATCAATTTCYGAGATTAATAAAATGATCAATTTGGGTCGTTAGCAGCAGTTACTTCTTTAAGACAGATACTAGGAACTGAACTGAGACCAAACTCATTACCCAAATGGTTGCCTATCAACCATGAAATGGCAACAGCCTATTGTTGATTCAGTTCAGATCTGGGGCTAATGATTTGGGGGTAGGGAGTTATCAATCTCATGATGAGTTCATTGAGCCATTCTTTGACAGTCATATGTGTGAGGAAAAAAAACCCCTRTTTCTGTTTCTAATAAAAAACAATGGAAGACATTTTCTACAGCTGATTTGTTATCTGCCCTTTTTTCCCTGACTAACGCCAAGTGCCGGGAAGCCAGGACCTGTTTCCAACCTGTGTGCTCACATACTTACTGCGGTTACAACTCTGAAGCTCCTTTTCCGAGTGTAAGAAAATGTCTGCACATATGCGAGGCAGAGTTATTAATTCTTCACAGCTTCAGCTTCGCTATTTTAAAGCTCACACCAGCTTCAAGCTTGGGCATGCTGATGGCAAATGAGAGTTACATTTCTAATTATCTTCTTCCTTACCAAAATAAATAAAATTTACAGATTCAGGGCTATGTAGGCACAAAAAAGATACTGCTATTAAGAGACAGGAAGGCTGTGCTAGAACACCCCTAGGCAAACGAAACAATTCCTTTCTCACCCCCCTCTCCTCCTTCCAAAGCCCTTCCCATTTATAGCCTGTCACTTACAGACACACTTCCAGCATTTAAAAATACACCCCGTGTTTGTGGAACCATTTTCCAGAACAAAACGTTATCATTCATCAGGAGCAGAGCTGTTTGCAGTGTGAACAATTCGCTTTCGTTAAGTACCATATGGCCGCCCGTAGGAAAATGCCAACATGTTTCAACTCTACAGCTGGGCCACGGTTCCTTTATTCATCGTGCAGATGGTTGTAATTGACACCACTACTAAAACAGGTCTCGAGCACTTCTGTAGGATCATTAGAGTAATTAGTTATTAAATACAGTTACCATTTTTAGAAAGAAGGTTTTAAGGCTTGGCATGTAAAATGCAATATTTTGCTATAATGAAATAGACAGGCTAAATGTTACCGGGAGGGGTAAAGCTTATGTGATCCTTTTTAGTATTTTATCGGAGAGGCTATGGAAATTGCTAGAGCAAAGCGAAGCACACAAAATTATTTGCTAAGGAAATCAGCTGAAACCAGGAGTATTCTTAAATAACCTCCTAGTGCAACTGCATACTAAAACTTCTGCAGAAAACAAATCCAACATTCCGGGGAGCGGGGGGAAGTGAAACTTCACCTATCACCAAATTTCAAGACTGAATCCAACCTTAAACGTGGGACGTTAACGTTTTTGTTCAGTACAGAAAAGATGACTATTGATTCCGTATTCTTGATACTCTGATGCACRTATTTTCCGGATTAAAATCTGAACGCACAGTTTATTTTAATGGAGTTGCAGGGTCAAATTAATGCATCTTATTGCAGGGGTCCTGCTGTGAAATATATAGTAGGGTTGCAACCCGGGCTGTGTAGCAAGACAAGATTGGCTAAAGCACCTTTTACTCATAGACCAGCAAAGAAAACTCCTCATAATAAAACCAGGGTTTGCCTTTGAATGAAATGTTTGGGTAAAGCCTTACAATAAAGCTCAGTGTGAAATGCCACCATTAGAGTAACAAAATCACATCTAAAAACTCAGAACTCCAACAAGGAGACATTCAGCCTTAAAAAAGCAGAATTATACATGGCTTCTGAGTGCTGGTCATCAGAGATGAGAGGAGTCAGAACAAGCATGATAGGATAGCAAAACCATTACTGGAAATTGTAGTAGCTTCTACTCCAACAAAAACTCAAGTTTTTCATTACAAACTGAGTACTTGGTGTTCCAGGCTCTATTTTAAACATTCATTGCAGGCGTAGGTCTGGTAAGGATTATCAGACATAAAACAATATTTTCTTTCATGGCTGATGAAAATAATCTAGAATTGAGGTACCCAACAGTAATCTACAAGAGATACTGAAAAATACCATTGACGAATAATGGTATAAACCTCCTCTGAATAGAATTGGGTTAGAAATCAGAAAATTACTTCTAACCATGAGAAAGGAGAAGAGGGGAATAGCTTTCCAGCAGCAGTTTTAAGCTAAAGGGTTTCACAAGGGAACACGGTAAGTTTACGACACGGCTGTATCTCTCAGCTGGGACTCGGAGACTTAGGAGCTCTCCTTGGGTTGCACATTCCCATGCATTTCACTTTTCAAATTAGATTCAGTTAAAATACATTACATACAACTTTAATAATGAATATCAGAAAGCCTTAATATAGCACAGCAGACATTAAAGCCATTTACAAAGAAAAATAGATGCCATTAAAGTGAAGTTATTTATCTCAGGTGGCTGCTGTTGTGTGCTTACAGCTGAATCGGTTTTTATGACTCTTTTGCAGAGGAGCTATCGAGCAGAGATCCTGAACGCTACAGTAAGGCTGATAGCAATTATCCCGGGAACGGCAGCGCTAACCCCAGCTATTCTGGCCAAATTTCACTTCTGATGATAACCTTCTGCCCACCTTCGTTCCCCACAGAGTTTCAATTAGAGGTGGTGTTTCTGCGTGCCTCCCCTACGGAGCTGCGCAGGGCGGCTGGGTGCTGCTCCAGGGACCGCCGCACCGCTCCTCGATGGGAGCTCCGAGTCTCCCGTGTTATGCTGCTGAGCCAAATGATTGCCACCTATACAATTTATACAGTTTGTGCAAATTTTTCTTAAAGTTATACATTCACGTATTAAAAATTGCTAATTTTTTGTGTCTTTGCATAAAAAGGGCTTTTAAATGTAGATTTTCAGCTTTGCATATTAAACTTTGTTAGCAAGTCTCAATTCCCCAAGCAGAAAATTATAGCAGGATTTTTAGCATAAACACATATTTCTCACATGCAGGAGCTGAATTGCCTAATCTAAGAAGTATCAGTTCTGGGTATTCTACTATTTACTTGGAAGCTATTATGTGGTTTTCAAAGTTTCTAGCAACTTTCTATCAAATAGATCTCAAGAGCTTATATGATTATGATAATCAATATTAAACAGAGCTATCGTGGTAGAAGAATTCAWATATTCAAGCCACCCTTTCTTCCCTTAAAAGAGGCTAGGGAAATCAATACACCATCGCCAAGAAGGGGTTATCAGAAATTACCAACTGAGCATTAGATTTCTACGCAATGTCACAGTTATGAGGTTGAATAAAATCCTTCAGTATACAGGAAAAGCGTAGAGAATTAGTAAAGCCAGTACTAGTATCTCTGTTTTAAAACAGAGAAATTAAATCAAAAAGTATTCACTAAATAAAATCTGCAAATGCACAGAAAACTTGCCTTATAAATGACACACTTAAGAAAYGCCATCTATCTCATCGAGAAGAAGGTTAACAGGGGAGTTGATCACCGTCTCTAAAGACAGCTCTTTAATCTATTAGAAATTCATCGGGAAGACAAAACTAAAATTAAAACCAAGACAGAAATGGTTAATACRCATTAAACACCAGTTGGTTTCATGTGGTAATTAATCACCGGGGAAAAAAACATAAGGATGGTGTGGATTTTTGATTGCTCAGAATTTGTAAACCAGACAAGTTAATGTCCTAAAAGATCTGCTATAGCTCAGACAGAAATTAAGGGTTTGAGGCAGAGATTACCAGGAAAGTACATTAGACTTTCTAATCATTACGAAGTTGATTAGGTTTGTGCTTTGGGATTTGGATCAGGCCCTCAAAAATAGATTGTGAGGCATTTTGTTGTTATCGGGGTTTTGGGGTTGGTTTTTCTTTTTGGTCTTTATTATTCCTATTGGGAAGTTAATGCAGAAACGTGTTAAAATGCTGCTTTCAAATCCTATTTCCCATTTCTTGTCTGAACTTTACTCACGACACATTCATACTCATTCGCGCACAGCTAACGCAAACTTAATTCACGCGGTGCAAGAATAGCTGAGGTAAAGAGACAAAGMAAGCCAGGTTGTAAGCTGGAATTTGAACAGTTTATTAACGGATGGAGATGCAGTGACCAGACACAGCGACCCGAGAGCCCTTCCCGGCCCGGCATTGCAGCCTGAAAACTTCATGGTGAATTTCAACATCTCTCTGCTCTCTTAAATTTATGTCTACTCTGTTAGACACAAAGCAGCGAGACGTATTCACCTCTGCATCTTCAGGTTGTTGAGGTATAATTGACAATTAGACTACCTGCAGAACGGCACTCAGACCATGGAGGGGGAGATTAGCAGGGGAAGGAAAAAGATCGCGTCTCAAGCAAGCAAGTTAGTACAGGAAATAATAGGGAAGGAGCCCAAATTTAGACCCTTGTTACCTGAAGATGCAGGCTTAGTATTCTGACATTATTTATTTCAAATTCAAGGTCTAATCGACTCCCAGGTGATGCAACCTTCTTATTGATCGATGGAGTGAACAAAGCTTGAAATCAGCAGGGAAATGAAAGAGTTAACACAAAAAAAGCCAACTAAAAAAAAAATATATAGTACCATTATGGCCCCTTTATAATGTCAGAAGGAAGTTGTTAGGCTGTCATTCCACAGATGTTCATCCACGCATATACAAGAACACAAACAAATCTCATGGGATCCCTAACTTCATGTGTGGCATACATAAACATTAAAATTCTTCCATCATCACACATTTCCCCTTCCTCCTGCTGCGATAACAACACGGGGAATAAAAGCACACCACTTCCAAAAAAAAGGATTAATCGAGCTCAGGAAACATGGACTAGCCTATGAAAAAGCACTGCTGTCCTGGAAATGCACAAGAAAAACTAGGCTGAAATTGCAGAGGAAAAAAATGCTAGCTTGTATCGGGTATAGCAATTATTCTTAAATACTACAGGTCTGCAGATTCACATCTGTTCTACTGGATTTTTCTTTGTCTTTAAAAGAAGAGAATAGCAACAATTTTACTATATAATTATCTTCTTTCCCTTCAACAAATGTTGATTTTTTTTAATTGCAGGTAAAAAAAACAAAGCTCAACCATTTAAACAAAATAGCTTAGAATTAATTTCCTATTTTAAAACACTAGCAAACAGTAACAAGCTTCTCTGCAAAAGTTTCCGGAGACTAACATCTCTTTGTCCTCGCTGCGATACCACAAAGATCATCTGAGAAAGAAAATGCTTCTCATTGTACTTAGGACACAAGTGGTAGAATTAAGGAGAATTTCTCATCAGGAAAAGTTTGGAAGCAGGTTTTGTACTTTTTAATGTAGGAAATTAGGGAGGACAGTTGTAACTCCTATCTCCAAATCTGGCCATTTCATCAAGTCGTGTGGTTGCTCATGAGAGCAGACTGCAAGAGTAAGTCCTCAGATGACTTCAGCTACCCTGTCATAAAAACCACTATTTCTAGATAGCAAAAGATGCTCTCCTCAGTGAAAGAGAAGCTGCAGCTGGGAATAAAGTTCCCTGTAGGAAGGTTCAAAGAAAAGACTGTAACAACCAGTTGACTGGAAAATGAGAAATGTATTTTGGTGAAGAAAAATCTCCATTGCCTGGGATGAAGAAGCAGCTGAAACCCAAACCTGGTTGCTTCTTTGGTTCACATACTTCCAGTGTGTTGCTGCATGTCATTTTGATCTGGTAGAAATTTTACACTGCCTGTCCTTCTGAGTTTATTAACGTCAAATCCTGCAGCAGTTGGGGCTGTATGAATAATTGGGCTGAGAAACAAGATTGGTGGCTGACCAAAATAAAACATAAAATATAAAGCAAAAAAATATTTTCCTTTTTATAAGAAAATGTTTGGTTTGGGCACAGTTTTAGTAAAAACAGAGATGCTGCTGGATAACTCCCACCCTTTCTCAGGTGGGTCCTTCCCAGCTTTCTCTTTTGGATGCATCTCTGCTCCATATAAAGTAGGGAGAAACAGCCGGTGGCACCACTGACGGCCCTAATCCTGAGGCAGTGAAGTCTCTCATTCGCTCCGACCCTATAAATGCAGAAACATCTTATGGAAAGTGGAACAGCTCTACCAGCAGAGATTGACAGAGGCTGTCTGGTGCTCGCAGTGCTCTGCCAAGAGGCGTGAAATCTCCCTTCACATCCCATCACAGACCCACACGGAGCAACCACCTCCGTCTGGCTGGGCTTTTTTTTTTTATGAATGGCACTGAAACTGCCTTTTTGTTAGAGATTTTGCTCAACCCAGTGGTGTCGACAGTATCCACACCAATTTCTAGAGGTGTAAGGCCAGGCAAGGAGGCATTGGCGTGCTCTGCAGCATGAAAGTCAAATTTGTAACCTCCCTCCCTGCAGCAAGAGCGTAGGGATGTGAGCTCAGCATACCCTCACAGCAGGTGGGAAAGCTGAACATTCAACCAACCCAAAATCTCTAACAAAAGCTAATAAGGCCTGGAGAAACTCTGATGTGGGGCTGGCGATGTTGTCCAAGTTTTTGTCTAAGGGGAAGTAATAGTCTTGTAGATCAAGACGTAGAGGGACCGTGCGAATTTTACTTGGCAAGAGGTTGGACTACCGAGGAGCAAATCCTTTCATAGTGGCTTGTGATGCTGAGCTAGGCTTGAGCAACAACAGTGTTTGTTTTCATGTCTTGTGATAAAATAAAAGACCTACTGGTCCACGTCAAACCTCCAAAATCAGTGAAAAGGAAAAAAAAAAGAAAAAAGAAAACCTGAAAAAGGGATTGGAAACTGCAGTCCTTCTGCAATATTGCCTAAAGTTATTTGGAAGTTACGGTTGTAACTAATCAATGACTGCAAACAACCTTCTCCTTAATAAGAATAATGAGCTCAGGAGAGCTAAAAATAATGCCCAGATATTTTAAATCTGAATTTTCACTTTAAAAGGCCATTACTGGAAGTCAGCGCCACACAGATCGGAGAAAAATCTTCACACGGTCTAACAACTTGATGAGTCTTTTAACGAATGACCAAGTCTACTGTTCGCTAGAAATTAAACCTTCCTCTTAATGTTTGGCTTTTCTTGAAGCAGTGGAGATGAGACTGAAAATAACAATAATGAAAAAAAAAGGCAGAGCAAAAAAATATCTGGGAAACATGAGTAAGAGAAAAACTACTGGATAGTTCACTGCTTTTAATTCACAGTGAAGTATTTATAGATGCTAAGGGTCACTGGTAGTCTCACTAGTAAAAAACAGCAGCTGGTTGAAATTGTACCTCTAGAATTTCATTCATTTTACTGCTGACAAATAAACTCAGTGAATCAATGCCAATGTAATATAGTGTCTGCACAGAAACATTAAAAAAAAAAAAAAACAGTTTAAAAGAACCAAACTCTCAGGAATTACAAAGGGAAAATGCCATTAAGAGCAGACCTGACCCCATCCACGTCACTTGGATTTGACTCCCTCTATATTTAAAGGCTTTCTTGTAGCCAGTTTTCTGCCTTGCAGTTGTTTTGGGTTTTTTAAAGCAGTCACAAAAATATATATTTCTGCCTGTATTTTTTGTACAAGAATTAAGCCATCAATGCTGCTGACCGTTCCCTCCCTGCTTACTCACTGGTATCTCCTTATAACCCRCACTCGTGACCTCACCGTCTCCCTCACACCCGAATTAGCAGCACAACGTTATCTGATAGGGAATCTCACGTTTCATTATTTAATAGGCTTGTGTTCATCATCCGCTACAGCCACTTGCAGTAATAGCCAACAGCAGTGATACAGTCCCTTCTGGAAGCACTCAGCCTCTCCTCACCAATGAAAAAACCACCCTGTAACGTACATCTGAAGCACAAATATGTGAGTAAACAAGTAGCGAGACCAGTGGCTGCTATCACTGCTGTGCACATAGCTAAAGCACGTCAAGACGGTGGCTTAATAAATATGGGATGACTTACTCTGACATTGATGCCCATGGGGTTTTCTAAAAATGACCTGCAGCTTAAAGCACTTGTTTTCAGATGCCGAGAGAAAAATAACCACTGGAGAGTCCCTCTCCAATGTAATTTTCTTGGTAGAGCTGGTTTTTTTATACGTGTATGTATATGACACAAAGAAAACTAAAAATAAATAAAAATAGTTATTTATACAGCTTGAATCAGTTATTAAAAAGCAAAAAACCTCCTTTGTGTGGCTGTATCACCACCTCCATGAGAAGCAGCAGTGTGAGCCTGACCACTGCTTAGATCCTCACTCAGCTCAGGGAAATCCGATCCAGCAATTTGGCATCGCCTGAGCCCATCACAGGAGGTTTTCCTCTGGAAGCAGCTACCCTGCATCAAATCACAGCGCTTCATGGCAGGACAGCATCTATCTGTAAGATGCTGAGCAAATGGATTTTTTTTTCCCACAGGAAAAAAAAAAAAAAAGATGCTTCTGAGTATGTGAATAAACGGTATGTGAATAAAGGTCAGATTACAGATACGGTTTGCAGTCTTCAAGCTGTGAAGTCTCACAGAGCACTGAAAAGGTTTCCTGGGATGCCCAGACCAACCCATCCCATGCCCATCCCACCCCACTAGTTTGAGGCTGCCACACACGTGGTTTGGCAGGAGGCAGAGTGCTGCCGGTAAGCTTGGCACCAGGAAAACCTCACGACAAAGTAGCACAACAGCACGGTGCCACACGTGCCCCGGCAGCTCTGACCTCTCTGCATCGCTCCCCAGCAGTGCGAGRAGCAACGATGCCCTGACTTTTGCTTTTATAGACATCAGCTTCTGGAAAAGTCTGGCATCGTTTTCTCATCCTCTCACGCAAGCCACTTTTTGGGTGTGGAATTTTTTTTTCTCGCTTTGTTTTTATCCTGCCCTTCCCAGAGCTTATACCTAGAGATATAAACTCAAGGTTTGACTGCCCACAAACTTACACTGGGCTCTGCACAAGCAAGTAGGCACAAATAAATTGGTTTTACAGGCGCACAGCCGGGGTGCTGCAGGGGGGTAGACCTGTTGGCTCTGCACAATTTGGGCCATTCCTCTAGCCTTTCTCTTGGGTCAATCTGGCAGAGAGCAGGCAGAGAGCAACGGCGCTGCCGGGCTCCCCGTGGCTGCGGCACAKCAATCCTCCCCATGCCACCAGGGAAATGACAGTGGGAACGGCAATGGGCCACTCCATCCCATATACGCGTCAGCTGCCCCACAGCACCCACACCTCCTTTGCAGCAGTAAGCCCACTGCATCAACACTGTCCTTTCTGCTGAGAGCGAGAACCGGTCTGGCTTGCACCAAGCAAGCCCTGGGGCTTCCCTTCATTCCCACGCAGCAAGAGCCCTGTAAAATCAGGCCCCGGGCACAGGCAAACAGCAGTGAGCTTAAAGGCTGCGCAGCTGCGCTACAGCCATATGGCAACTGGTCCCCACCGCAGAACAGGCGGCAGGACCTGATGGGCACAGAGAGAATCAGCGTCACGCTGCAGGTTATTCCCTGGGTCGCAGGATTTTAGGCCACTAGACCATGCTGTGTCTGGTATTACTAAGGTGCTCCTGAGCTGGCCCGAGGTCAGAGTGTGCATCAGCTTCTCAGCCGTCCCGGTGGCAAGCAGCAACCTTTACAGAGCAAGCACCAGCTCTGCACCGCTAATACCCAGTGTAGGGTCTTCCCAAAGCATCAGCTAAATTAAGGTGCTAAATAAGGGCAGAACCCTCAAAACCACTCTTGGGTAGCCAGGAGTGAGTACTGAAACAGAGCCAGCGCTGAGCAATCATTACCTGGCCCAAATATTGCACCAGCTACTTTTTGAAAGCATACCTGTAAAATAAATAAACAGGATTCTCATTCCTTCCTTTTTCCCTCTGCCCTGTCCAAAGAGAAGCCCCAGGTCAGGGACCAGCACTGCCCACACAGCAGCCCTAAATGCAGGGCAATAGGCTGCCCACAGAAAATACGGTATAGATGCATTTCTAAGAGAATGTATCACTGTTTTGGTCACATAGATCTGCTGAAGACACAGATTTGCTGCATAATAACTCAAATACACTTTATGACATTTTAGTGCATGTGTTGGGGGTTTGCTGCTCGTGCTCCCCCCATGAGGTGTTGAGCTTGACTCCATAATTTTACCTTAATAGCTTTATGGAGGCACAAGAAAAAGAAAACCTCTTTATATGTTCTCTCCCTACGATGCAAGACAAAACCAACATTAGCATGTTTCCTGTTATGAATTAGCCCCTCTTAAAATATAGCTGACTTGGCATGAGGGTTGTCATAGAATCACAGAACAGTCTGGGTTGGAAGGGACCTTTAAAGATCAGCTAGTCCAATCCTTCTGCCATGGGCAGGGACATCTTTCACTAGATCAGGATGCTCAAAGCCCCATCCAACCTGACTGTGAACACTTTCCTCACAGCAATGGTCCTGCACTGGATCTGACGCAGCTTTATGGGTCAGACATGCATATTAGATGGGATAGCACATACAAACAAGATTATCTCTGATGAGGGTTAATCAAGAGTAAAAATTTCTCAATTGCAAGACTTTTCCTATTTTTTACTTAGAGAAGCAAACTTCCAATGCAATTCTTCATTTTCGTGCTTTTCAAACACATCATCAGTTGCATCATGTTCTACAGCTGCCTCTGGACTGCGGGGCAGCTCACCATGCCACCGCGGGTCCCCAGTGGGCATCCACCGTCAGGGTCCCTGTTCCTTTGCATGGAAAACATGGCACATGAGGGATGGTGAACATGGTGCCAAGCCACTTCCAGGACAGGCACTGTATGTGAGAGCTGGGAAATGCTACCAAATCCTACAAAATATATAGTGCCCAGGACAGCTCACCACCCATCTAAGCCATGTGTGTGTTGGTAGCAGACTGGGGACCGTCACTCCAACCCTGACAGTGGTACCGTTCACCTAGAAGAAGCTGCTTCTGGTGAAAAGCAGGTTTTTATAATTGGATTTCCCCTTGAACAACACTTCCATTTGTGCAAAAAAATCAGTTTTTTTCCATTTTGCAATTCTATTATATTCACAATTCTGCCATATGCACATTACTTATTTATTTGTTTATTTATTTACAAGGTATAGCATGTGCTGGAAGCTCTCTGGAGAAACACCCATCACAGCCTCCGGTGTGCTTTTCCGGGCTACGGCTGAAAGGCCATAATTCATCCCTACCTTTCTTGACCTTTCTGCCACTTYACTGCCTCTGATATTTTCCTCTCCCTTGTTTTGCTTCCCCTCCTAGGGCTGCTTTTTCAGCATCTTCTCAAAGAGAGAAGATGAGCAGGGGAGGCTCTTCAGAGCCAGAATCCAGGGGGACCAGAAGGGACCAAGATCAGATCACAGGCAGCCACCACCACTCGAATGTGGGCTTAATGCTTCCAAATGATCAGAGAGGGGATGTCTGTGGCCACACAGATCGGGTACAGGATGACTCGTATGTATGCAACTCCCAGTCCGCGTGCACAGCAGCCAGGTGTGTGCTTCAACTTATGCTAAGGAGGACTTGAGCTCAAGGACTCTCATTTTTTATTTCCCACTGTGCCTAACCTCAGCAAGGCGAGTGCCGCCTTCTCATGTTTACAAGGGAAAAGAGACAACAGAAATACAAATGGCCACTTGTGGGATGCTTCAAAGCTACCAGACTGTGCTTTTATATGGAAAATACAGAAAAGAMGACAGGTCGAAAGAGGACGGTAAGTGGAAGGTAGCAAATTCAGGAGCAGGGAAAGAAACGGAAAAAAAGGTTGGGAGAAGGYGGTAGAGAGCAAAGCATGAACTACAGCTGAGTGAAATCCTCTCCGAATCCGTCAGTACAGTGGGCAAGACCGTGAATTTGAGAGAGGTTATCAGAGATGGCTGAAAGTGCAGGACTACATGCGACAAGAAAGTGAATTTGTTGGTAAAAGTAGCTACCAAGAACTTGAGAAGCAGGAAACCAGCGGGGGATCTGCAGTTTGTGCCTCATGGCTTCACAGCAACAGGGCAGTAGGAGAGGAGAAAGGGGAAAATCCCAGTTAAGGATGACTGTGAAGGGGAAGTTATGTCAAGCAAAAAGGAGAAAAATAGACCAGGATGTTTAAGTCACAGAATATGCACGAAAGAAACCTATAGCATGGAATAAAACAGTGCTCAGAGAAGGAGATTGGAAAAGAAAGAGTGCAAAAACACCCAGGTCCAAGAAGTGGCCATTTTCAAACAAGAAAAAATTCATTCAGGTTTGAAGGTCAGGTCAAGGCCAAAGAGTAAAACCAGAAGACATCAGGGAAGAAATGGCATAGCGAAATCAGCAGAAAGCCAGGAGCGAAAGTGGTGCCAATGGACAAAGTTACAAGAAAATGAGAGGGAAGAGGAACCAAGTGTGGTGCTGAGGAGGAGGAGAAATGGGATGCCGAAAGCAAGCAGCGGTAAGAGCTCCTGAACAGAGCAAGAGCCAGAGAGAGACAGATGCTCACCGACATCTGCACGCAGCACAAACCTCAGCCTGTGCCAGAGAAATATTACATTGTTCCAGAAGAGAGAATTTCTTCTGGTACCTGGTATTACTTCCTTCCCTTCTGAATACAGAATAGAAGCACTTTTAAATAGGATTTAAACCTAGCAGTAAAAAGTGTTAATATTTATATAACTAAGTGGCCTTAAGCCAATGGAAAAAACAAAAAATGTGTGATTATCTGGTATTTGATAAGGACATTAGAGGTTACCAAGTTCTTAAAATGACTTTACATCGTTAAGTAATGATTCTTTCAAAATCAATGCAGAGCAGACACTAGCTGAGGGCGTTAATTAGCATGGCCTTCTTTGAAGTATAAAAAACCCCCCATGGTCCACCTTCCAGAATTGGCYGTGGGTACTTACAGACTAACCTGCACACAGGCAGTAGCTCCGGTGGCAATTGGCAAGTGCGCCACAAAACCCAGCCCGGCTCGTTGGAAACTGGACAAGCAGCAAGCCTACTTTTGGTAGACTAGACTGCATTTCCCAAAATGCCTGTATTGTCCAAGAACCTCGAAGAAGAGACCAGGATCTAGAGCAAACTGCTACAAGCAGGAACATGAGCTTGCAAGTCTATGGGAACAAGAGGAAAAATATCTATTTTCCTTAGTTTCTGGGAAAATAAAAAAGCTAAATACAGCAAAGGAAAAGAAAGAACGAGGATGTAGATAGAAAAATAGGTCAGAAAAATCTTGCCGTAAAAACTTTTTTCTTTTTGTTTTGTTAGTAAGTTGTTTTTTTTTTTTCTTAATAATGGATGTGATTTAGATGAAAAGGCTCTCAACCTGCCCCTGGATATCCCTCTTCATTTACTGAGTAAACTCAAGCCCCTCCATGCATGCGCTCACCAAAATGTTTTGCAGGAGGAGAAGCACGAAGTGCTTTGCCCGGAGGGACTGGGGCTACAGCTCCAAGTCAGAACCCCTGGCTCCGGCATTGTGTTTCCTTGTCACACCGCTCTGCTCCGCTAGCAGCTGAGTACAATGCACTAAAATCCTAATCTCTAAAGCACTGTGTGCCAGTGCTTCGGAGATCAGTATTTCAGTCGATTTTACTTTGCTGCTGCCATTGCACACAAGAGAGTGGCACAGCAGGGGAAAAGCAACACAATATGCAGAGATGGAGAGGCACACACGGCCGGTGAGGGGTAGGGGGCAAGAGCATGGTAATGCAATATAAAGGGGTGGGAAAAATAAAACAAAGAAATGGGGAAAAAATAGGACTATTGTGCATGAATAGGAACCTTGGGCCCTCTCCTTCCCAGCAACCCTAACAGCAGGATGTCTCCAGCCACAATAAATCCGCTGTTTTCTGAGCGAGGATTTGAGTGACCTGCAGAATTTTTTCTATTCCTTTCCTTGAAAAGGGAAAGATTAGGAAATCTCTGCTACAACCCTCCTGTGCATCTGAGCATCTGTGAATATTTTAAGATGACTTCCCTCCTGCCTCTACCATGTGCTTTAAAATTAAAAACAAAATGATACTGCAGAGGCTGGAAGAGCTGAAATCTGACCCAGTACTATCTGAGTGCAGCCTACACCATCCCCTAGACCCAGTTTGGCATGGCGCATGCAGGGACGCGAGCACTCGACTGACCGAGCAGAGCACTTCAAGGCTCAATCGTCACAGCTAAAGGAAAAAAACAACCCCTCGAAAAAATAAAACAAATGCTACAACCAAACACTAAAAAAGTCAAGAGGATCAAAAATAACTGGGCAGTAATTTTAATATTACAGAGTTCACGGCGTGTTAACTATTGATAACTGCTCAGGGCAAAGACTCGTTGCCATCAATCAGAAGAGCAGTGTAATTTAAGAAAGCATTTTGGCCTGTCGACTTTGACAGCATCTTAATGTCTTTGCTAAACCGGTAAGGGCAATCTACGTCACCAAAATCTACTTCACGGTACCTGTGTCAGGCTAGAGTACCGTTACATAGGATTAGTGTTATACACTGATAATGCTCTTTGAAGTGAAAGCTGATTGAACTTTGCCCCTTAAGAGCGTTTAGACAGTCTAGTGGTCTGCTAACCCACATGGGTTTGCCCATGGTTCTTCCATTACGAACAGTCAGAGAGCATCTCGGTCTCCTGAGCCTCTTCTGCAAACTCCTCCTCATCCTCACTTATCTGTCACGTAGGTAGGGAAATACTCATCGTCCTCACCCCAGAAGCCATTTAGTCACTGATTTGGAAGTCGCTGGGTAAATTCTGTATCAGCCAACGTCCCTTTTGAGTAACGCTGCAGAAGGGGAAGCTTACATTACCTTTTATATTTGGGCATTTTGACAGATGTGCTCTTGCAGATTTAGTGGCTGTGGTTTAATACGTTATTGCTCTGGCCTTCTGCAAAGGTTACTGTTCTCAGATGAACAGCAGCCAAATGGGATGTGTGTCTCTGCCTCAGCAACCACAGCAACTGCTAGCAAAGGTGGGCTTACATTAACATATCGACCAGCACCGGCACTGAGATACCAATACAGTAGCTGCTGCAAGAGCAGAAATTATTATAGAGATGCATGGTAAAAACATCTGAAAACCTTTGCAGCAAGGTTCATCAAAACCCAGCTGCCAGGTGGGAAGCCAAAATTTCTGGGGGAAAGTTGGTTTACGGAGTTCCTACCTCTCCCCAACCTCTAGTGTCCTGTTCCCATCCTTGCATGTCACCATGTTGTCCCTGGGTTTGAGCTGCTGCAACCATCTGTGGGGTCATCCTGCAAAGCGGTGAACAGAGGCAGGTAGAAAAAAACCCACCACTCCTCCCCTCCTCCCTATGCTGAAGGATTATTTTTAGCCCAGACCAGTTGATAATCTGGTTCATGGCATGTCTCTCAAACTACATCATCAGCAAACTGAACAGGCAGCCTGAAAAGGCTGCAGGGAAAACAAATACACAGAAGAAGGGTGAAGTCTTTAAACTTCTGGTGCCGAGGCTTTTGGACTGCAAAATCATAGCTTGACTGGTACCCCTGAACTGCCAAATAATCCATTATCCAATAATAATCTAAACAATCCAATCCAAAATTCCAGAATTCCCTCAACTCCTGGTGCTCTTCATTCCATGTTTTTGAGATCAAGATTACAACCAGTGGTGGAGGCAGTAAGCACAAACTGAGATGACCTTATAGGTAAAGAATTAGCCAGCAGTCTAACGTTGAAGGAGATGGATTTACACAAGAGGCATCTCACACATGGTATAAATGTCACTCCTTCCTTGCGGCCCCCCCCTTCCTCCCAAAGTCACTGGAAAACAAAACAAAACACAAAAAAATTCGAAGAAGAATGGAAGTTAAAAGTGGAAACAAACCAAACCAAACCAAAAGTAAATAAAAATGTTTTACCTGACTCCCCTGGGCACGGAACGGCAGGCCTAGCAATAATGAGTGTGAGGAATGAAATTTTTAAATGAATGCAAGTGGGAGAAACTGCAGAGAAAATTGAGACACAGTTTCACTGTTATTTATCCCAGACAAAGCATACATGCTCAGCTCTGAGCAATCCATGGCACGGGAACAGCACCAGGATGGAGCTCCGACACAACTAATCTTCCTTTTCTATTCCCTTCTGTGCTTTTGAGGAGGAAAGGGGAGAGAAAGCAATTTAGTATAGTGATGCAAGTTGTTTACTTCTCTGTACCCGCTCAGATATGTTGGCTGAAATATATTTTGGGAGGTGCAAGAGGGAAGGAAAGAGAGAGGGAAGGAAGGAGAGAGGGAATTACAGGAGTAGAAAGAAGACAAAATTGTAAGACAGGCCTCCAAATTTTGCCACTGCCCAGTGGTTCATGCAAGCGGTATCCATATGGCCAACAGCATGCCAGCAAAATTACATGGGTTACCCAAGACTTACTGTGCTTGAACCATTCAAGCTCTGGCTCATTTTAACGCAGTGGAAATGCTCAAATGAGCAGCTGAGATGGCAGATCTAATGGGGCACCGTGTGCCTGGCCCAATTTACCACCACGAAAAGCCAGCCCACTCCACCGCCGGGGCCCTAACTCCTTCTGCCAAGAYGGGACGCGCTCAAGCAGTTGGGTAATTCAGCTTACAGCACGGCCTTGCACGCCAGCATCCTCACCCTTTGCGGCTGGGGATACGGAGGGAGGCTTCGGGTCACCCTCCGCTCCCAGCTCAGGTCCCCGTGACTGCAAAGGGAAGAAGGGGACGGAGAAGATGGAGGAGGGGAACGTTTATTAGCAAATACTGGCTCATTTCTCCTGTCATTCTCTAAGCTTTTTCCTTGTCCCTAATGAAACCTAAATGGTACTACAAAGGCAGAAATGGTCTCTAAGCTTAAGAAAACAACAAAACCTACCAAGTCACCAACTTCTTACTGCTTTATAACCCCCCCATTAAAGCTGATACATCAACATTTACATGACAGAGCCCTTTTTATTAGAAGCAAACTGTTCTTAAAATACATTAACAACCATCACCTACGTACTCAGTAGCTCTTTGTAGTTTGCCTAACACTTCAAAATGTGTTAAAATCACACGTAAAAGTTATAGTAGCCTAACGCTCAAGAAATAAGAGTCTTTTAAAGGTTTAATTCAACCACTAATGGATTTTCTCCCAAGTTAGGAAACATTTATATATTGCTGAYTTACTGCAGGTGTGGTAACTGAATTTGGACTTACACATACCAGCTGCAAGCAAATCAAGGAAAAGGCTTCATAAATCAGTTTAAGGCACTGTAGGCTTCATAGCACTTGGACTGAGACAGAATTTCCCCACACAAGCACACAAAACAAATGGGAGTTTATAATTTTCTCTGTCACAGCTCATAACTTTTAAAGGTTAGAAATCAAAGCACCACCACAGTGGAATTTCATACATTTGAATGGGATGGACATAAGGCATTCCAGAAAATGATTTATATCATCCCCTCTTCACACAATGAAAGAATGAAGAATGCAACAGTTGTGACAAAGGCATTGACTAATTGTGTTATTTGGTAAATACCTTCCCTTGAAATTTCTCTGGATAGATCAAGATTCTTGACTTTCTCTTTGTTTTACAGAGACTGTTCTCCAGCAACTATTCCGCCTTTTTAAATGAATCTTCCAACGCACACTGCGTTTTACAGGTTTTTTTTCAACAAGCTGCACTGGCTYGGAGTCAGACATTGTAAGACAAGAAGCCACAGTGACTTTATCCAAGAAATATGAGGTGGCAGAGATCCAGTACGCCCAGCACTCAAGGTGAAAGAACAGCATGCAAAAAGATTCACAAATTAATTGTCAATTATGGAAGACTGCCGGAGTGAATACTAGATGCATGCATGGGATAATTTACCCAGGCACCTGCAAGACTGAGCTGTGGATGGTGCTGAAGCAATTACTCTATTTTTAAAAAGAATGAGATRTCATCATTGGAAAAGGACATAAAAAAAGAGGAGCAAGTTTAAGTGTTTCCATACACATAAATTCAGTGGAGTTAAGCACCAAAGACCCAAATGGACGATGGTCCTCTGGAAGAAGGGGGGTCAGAGTACCCGACTGAATGAAGCTGCCTGTAAGGAAGGCAAGGAAGGGAAATGAATTGCTTATACAGTTTTTCCACTGCGTGCAAGCAACCAAAAAGATGCTGTCGTATCCATACCTACAATACGGGCATCCTGTGGCAGGAGGTAGAACGTACTACGAACTCATTTCCCATACCGTGTCGCAGGAAAGTCACCAGGTGGCAAGGACTTCCACCTCCTCTGATGCAGGTGGTTTTGACAAAGAGCCTGGGAGTGCTCCATACCCAGTTATCAGCAATTCCCTGGACACGCTGCACAAACTCTGGATCCTTCCTGGACAAACACCAGCGAACCACTTCTTGGCTTGCAAGACTCAAGGACGACACAGCAAATTCGCTTTTTCCTCTGTGTTCTCCACGTGCCTCCTTGGTCCTAGCTCCCATTGGCATGCCACAGGAGTGCAGGAAGAACTAGAAATTAGAGTCAGTGCAGCAGCTGCTCCTCCTGGCTCTTTGAATAGAGGGAAAACAGCTTTTGCCCAATGCATGGGGAGTGATATCATCAAGTTAGCAAGCCAAGAACAGAAGGGATACATCAGAAAAGAAACAGGAACAAGAGCTTCCCCTTACAAAGCAAACAGTCATGCTTTTTTAGAGCAAAATCTTTGCCTAAAAAGCTCTCACAAAGTACCTCATGGGAGGTTCAGACCATTTTCAAGTGCTGGAAGAAAAACAGTCCTGGGGTTAGAGTGGTAACCTGGATCTGGGGAGACCCACTTCAGTTCTTTGCTCTGCCAAGTGTTCTTGCATGACCTTAGGCAAAAACACTGAAGCAGTAGTTAGGGGATACCTTGGCTTCAAAAGCAAAGTCAGCCTAAGAAGTTCTTGCCTTCCCCCTGCCTGCCATTTGCTGCCTCCACACTTGCGCTGCCCTGAGAGCCCACAGGCACTACCCTGTAAACCGAATTACTGAACAGAAAGATGTTAAAAGCAAATTTTTTGTTGTATTTTGGGGGAAGGGGTATAATTTTGCATTGGTTTGCTTAAAGGATCCGCAATCAATCAGCTACAGCAGCAAAACTGCAGAAGAGGGGAGGCTGGGGAAGCCTGCGGTGGCACGGGGCCTGGAACAAGCAACCAGGAGGAAGGCTGCAAAGCCAACGTGCTGTCCAAGCCAGGCKGAAGAACTGCTTCGGTGGTGCCAGATGCGCTCGGACGGCGTTAGCTGCTGCTGTTTGAGATGGATGCGGCTTCCCCTCCCTGGCTGCCTCTCCAGCCCCCTTTGCAGGGGTGGCTGCCCTCCTAGCAGGAGTGGCAGAAGGAAACATATGTCAGCACTTCACCTGCTGCTGTTTGGAGCACCGCCGACGAATGCAAAGTGCTGTGTAACCTCCTCCCTAAACCCTGGACTCCCAGGCATTATCTCCTAGCTGGGGATGGCGGCACCACTCACGCTCCCGGGCTGCTGCGAGGATAAATAGAGTAAAGGGACCAAGACACCCAGGGTGAGTGGGGGCCACGGGGAGACGGACAACAGAAAGCAGCAGCCAGTCTCATTTTGGTAAGCTCCAATTTTAAAAGCTGATATGCAAATCTCTGCTTACCCTACATAATATGAACATTCTCCTACAAACCCCGGCTCCTGATTAACTCAGTACATCACTTGCCAGCGCTATCTGAATGAGCCTGTGAGCCCAATTAGCAGCAGATGCAGCACTAACACTCCTCACCTGCTGTGCTTAGCAGTCTTCAGATCAGGAAGGGAAGGGAATATATCAAAGACTTGCGGAGGGAAGGAAGCTTAGAAAAGGGCTCAGAAAGGATGAGGGAAATAGATGTCTGCAACTGTTCCTCAGGCAAGGAAGCAGAGCCCTATACAAAAGGGAAAACATATGGGCCTAGGGAAAACATCGCTACAGATCATGAAAAACATCCAAAGGGCTGCTCCAGCGCCCCGGGAGCGCGGCGCAGGGTGTAGCCAGGAGTGCTGCTGAGGCTCGGGGGACCTCCTGGCCTTGYCTGAACCCCAGGGAGCTCTGCCACATGCAGAGGGCTTCTCTCCATGTGTTTTGGCACATCACCACAGGCACCTAAGTCATCCTATCTAATGCTCCTCACCTGCCGTGCTTAGCGGTCTTCAGTTCAGGAAGAGAAGGGAATATATCAAAGGCTTGCGGAAGGAAGTCATCCTATCTTTTCCATGAGTTCTCCTTGACCYGCCAGTGTTTCTTTAGTGCCCCGAACAGCAGGTAAGGAGCCTCTCTCGAGTCTACAGCTGCAATACTAAGACAACCCGGACAGGAGCCACTTAACTGAACTTTTCTGACCTCCCAAACTCCACAGCTACCACTGAGTTTTACCTCTGAACCTCTATACCAATGAACTTACTGCTCTTACCCATCAAACCATCTTTCACTTCGACTGTTGGCATTGTTTTTAACAATAAAAAGGAAGAAAATCATGGGCCAGTTCAGATTTTTGGTCAGAGGAATAGAGAAGCTGCCTTTGGAGGAGGTCCTAAAATAAGCATTAGGCAGATAGATGTGAATCCCTGAAGCTTTGAGCAGTTGGGAAAAGTGGTTTTAATGCTATATTTAATGCTATAATTTTCTATCAACCTGAGGAAGGCAGCTGCATGCCGTGTATGCTGGATGCTTGCATCTCATTCCAAGAAGCCTAAATCTCTCTGCGTGTTGGGCAAGGAGAGTCTGGGCATACCACGTAAACCAGTAGCCAATTCAGCAGTAAATTCTACATGTCCATCTCTTCTAAACTTCAGCTGTCCCAGCAGTAAAAGGATAATAGATTTTTTTTTTTTTTTTTTGAATAGCAAACATGTATCTTTCACATATATAGCAGTCACATATTTGGTGCACCTTTTTTGTTGCTATCTTCAAGATAGTCATTCTGGCTGTAGAATATAGATGTAACGGAAATACTTTGAAAGAATAGTCTTATTCAAGGTATACTCAAACAGGCCATCGAGGATCCCATTTATGTACATTTTTACTGGTGTCTAGATATTAAATTTGTGGCCTTCAGTGACTGCTGACCAGCCCCCAAGTACCACCCACACATCACCCACTGGCTTGACAGCAGTCTCAGTGGAGAGACATCACCCAGTCTGAGCCAACTGGGTTGTGCAACACAGAAAAGCTTCCTGAAGTTACTGACAGTAGTTCCTGTAACAAGTCCTTCAGTCTCTAAAATATGTCACAAATGCCCAACATTTCCAAACAACACTCCCGACAGAAACACAATTAAATAGATGGTTTTGTTTTCTATGGACACATTCCCTTATCTTTGAAACGGGAATGATGATGTATTTTCAGAAAGAGGAAATTAACGTCTCTCACCAGGCTTTACAACTGTACTCGCTTTTCAGATGTTTACTCCTCATCTACAGCATGAGAAACTACTGGTACAGGTCGACACAGAGAGCTGTCAGTGGTGACCACACCATCATAGTGAGACACTCAAAACTATGTCCGAATTCTACCCTTGCAGGTCAGGTACACAGATCAGAAGCAGAAACACAGATGCAAAAGACCCGGAAAAAAMCAACAGTGGAAGAGATTTTTAGCCAATGCAACCAAGAAGTTTTTAAATTACTTTTCTAATYTAGCCTTTCAAAGCAGGAGGAGACCAAAATCATGCAAAAATTCTAATTTAAACTGAAAAGTCAAGGAAAAAAATCTGTCCTTAATACTGAAAATAAAGGAGAAGAGCTGAGTAGCAGCCTGCTCTTCAGTTCTCTAGAGAACAAATAATAAAGCAGCGTACAGCAGATCCAGCCCCAGGTCTACCATGGGACCTCTGGTCAGCTCCTGGCTATTACAGGAGCCTCGAGGCAAAGCCCATGATGGCTACTCCTCTTTCCCAAGGGCATGCTGTACTTGGCTTTTAGCCTTCATGTTCTTCCAGAGTATTGGGACACATTTAGTAGCTCGTGATATGGAGCGAGAGACACAGAGTAGACATCTGTGAGCACCTTTGGACCGCATGTGTAAGACAGCTGCTGCCTGTCCTTGCAGAGAACTGAATATACATGGTGCCTTGTGATCTTACATTTCATGACATACCTGTCACGTACCTGAGAAGTCTGTTGTTTTTAAATTCTATCCACAAAATACCATTTCATCATGACAAGATGCATAAGCAACTCTGAAGTGAATTCCCTCCAGTTGAGCAGATATCATCACCGTGCTATGCATCCAYCCCAGACCATTAATTTTAGCTGGAAGAGAAGGAGCTGCAATTTCAAAAGACATAAGTAGGCTGGTCGTCCTTGGTAAGAGTCCAAACCAACATGCTCCTTTTGCTCTTGGACATCCTGGTACATTTTTCTTGACCTAGCATCATGATTGCATTTATTCAATGTAATTTGTGTTACTACAAGGCATGTGTGGGTCTGAGGAACAAATACTGGAAAAACAGATTTCACAGATCTGGCATTCAAATTGTGTCAAATATGCTCCTACCCACACATTCTATAAGACAGTGAACATTCAGATTAAGTTCCATAAAAATATCTCTTTTTAAGACAAGCAATCACAATGGTCCAAAGCTTATAGCATGATGAAGTATTCTGGGTTAAAAGGAATTTGGGTCATGAAACTCTGAGGAAAATTTTCTTTCACAGGGCCTACCCTCTGCTGCTTTTGATTCAAAAGCAGAGAAGTGCTTTTGGTRTGTTCCCAAAATGGTCTTTTCAAAACTGATCCTCCCCTTCCCTCCCCTGCTTTTGCAGAGGGTAAAGGTGTTGTCTTCGTGAGTGTCCAGCATGCACCCGCACCAAGGTTAGTTCCTACCTAGTCAAACACACATATCCTGACCTCCCCAGTACAGATACRGCTTTAACAGATGAAAATCACAGATCAGACCCCTCTTTTGATGAATAACCTCGTTCCTTCTATTACAGGGATTGCAACACGCAGGCGTCACCTATAACTAAAACCATTTCTGCGGGCCAACAGCAGGCAGCTCTCATTGAGTCAACATCTCAAACTCTCATGGTTTCAACTTCATTGGGTCTAGATGGTATGAACATGGATGACTGAGGCAGCCAGCAGAAGTGTCACGGCCGCCCAACCTTGGCCAGCACCACCAGTACACAAAATCAGAACAGGGCAGCAGTGAGGCTCACTTAACATCAAATCAGAGCCTGCGTGTGGTGAATCACGCKTGCCTGTTCTTGATTCTTGCGACTGCTACGAGGATTGGGTTGTCGAGCGCTCTGAAAGCATGAAGTGTGACGTTATTTGACAAAATCAAAAGGTGTAAATAATATATGCATATTCTTCTATCCCCAGAGAAGAAGTTAATGTATTATAAACTGTAAATAAATAATAAACACACAAAGCCAAGAGCACCCAAAAATATACAGAGGAATATATCTGAGCTGTGACTTTACAGCTGCAACTTGGGATTTTATACATAATTTGGGGTTTTCTGTTCTTCATTCCTTGGGGGGAGGGGGAGGAATGAGCTCTAAAGAGGACTGACAGAACATGGAAAAAATGAACTGTAAGATCCATTTGCACTTGACGTGTTGTTTGTTGTTTTTTTTTTTTAATCAGAGGGGGGGGAAAGAYCCAATTACTGCGCTGAAATGAAAGATTCACTCCAGATAGTCATTGACACTTGTCAGACTGCACTTTACAGCTTTCCTTCATGACCACCAGTACAATAAGCACCCAGTGTTTGACTTTCAGTGCAAACATTTCAAAACATCAAGTACACAAAAACAGTCTGTACAGAGTATCTTCGTGATAGTTCCTAAATGTCCTCCAATGTTATTCAAAGAATGACAAAAATATTTGTTTCAAGATATGTAAAAAAGTGGAAAATTTGATGTGATGCTACTTCAGATTAAAACCAAGCAATTTCATTTTATGCTTTATATGCGCTCCAATCCCACTGTCTACTTACAAATCTCTCTGTACAATGGAAAAAGGAATACAATTTTTAGTTGTCCAAATTACAAGAGACTGTAATACACAAAAGCAATAAACACAGGTTCTGCCAGCAATCAGATAACACTTATCGTAAACAATAGCTGTTGCGATTTATTTGAAACAGGTTCAGCTGCTACAACTTAAGATTTGGTTATTCTTGTTTTTGTGTTGGATTTCCAGCAGGCGGTGAGGACATCATAGAAGTGTTTAACCACAAGAGATTTCAAAAAGGGACTAGTATTGCATTGCATATGAAGTATAACAAAGATTTATTTTGCAAAATCAGTTTTCCAACTCCCAGTGGCCTCTACTAGTTTGTAGACTACTTCTGAAACTTTCTTTTTCTTGGCGCTCAGCTTTCCCAGCACCATATACAGCTTGGTGCCACACAAAAGGTGACCCACGTTCAGAAGTGACTCCAAACCTCATCAGTTCTGTGTGCCGGTTTCTTATGCAAGTGGGAAATTGTACAATGCACAGCCCAGAATATGAGCCCAGAAAAGATGGACTAAATTTCCTGCAGCAGTATTCAGAAGAGTGTGATTTATTGTTGCTCTGGGAACCAGGGAAGGAGCCCTCAGAAGCCTTAACGTCCTGCTTTGAGCAAATACCACACCATGAAAATGCCACACAACTCTGCTGTGTGAGTATTGTATCAGAATAGTGATCCCTGCACATGTTCGATTAACATGATGGGAATGTTTCTGCAACGAGGATGCAGACTTAGTAAGCATCTTAAAGGCTGGGTGGGACAGGGTAGCCCCCTCCATGGATCCTACCTCTAGAGAGATGCAATGGATCCACCTTACTCCATGCAGCTGGGTTCTCCTACCCATTCTCCTTGCTCCCAGCATCCCCAAAGGCTGAGCTCATCCATGTGGGACACAGAAAAATGCTTTATAGATTCTTCAAACGAGTAACTGTTTTCTGACCTATTTTCCCAGTCTCAGGAAGATCAGATCCAACAGGTTCATTGATAATCTCCATGAAGACAAGGAATGTTTTAACATTAACATCAGTGGCCAAGGATTTGACGCTGATGAAGCCACAAAAAAATTTGCTGCAATCTAACGTTATCTCTCTCCTTCCAGGTATACATCACTTTGAATTGCAAGATACTTAAGGTTTGTACTTTGTTTATTTTCCTAAAGCAGATTAGCAAGAAAATGGAAGGTTAACACAACATTAAGGTTGAGAATTTAAATGAACTAGTTAGGAAAAACAAGGCTGTAATTCTCATAACCACTCTACGTCAGCCATCTTGCACATATTCAGAATTCAATGTTGTTGTAGAGGCTGGGAAATTTATGTTGCAGTATACCTGTAATATGACAGAGTCACATTTATTGCAGGAACTTTTAATTTCCTAACTTGTACATTAAATTCCCAATATAGTTTTGCGCTAACTCTCTTTGTTGGTGGTGGGGTTTTTTAAACACTCATTTCCCATGCTTTAAAAATAAACTAATGAAACAGTGTTTGAATACTGAAATAAATGCAGATGACTTTTGCCAATTTCTACRTACAATTTACAGACTAAATATATCAATCCACCTCACATCTATACCTTTAGAATCAATTACTGAAATAACCATATTCAGTGTGCAGAATCCAACAGCACATGTAATTGGAGCCTTGCACATTAAAAGTTTAAAGAAACCTCATGCATGTGTGACTAGAATTTCAATGACCCACAGAATTATTTTAACCGCTCAAAAAGGCACAATATAGTTAAGGTTCGGGGTGGGAGAAAGTGACTTGGAAGTCTTAAAAACTCCTCCCAGAGGGAACTGGTTTATGTTGTGTTAGTCTTCCTCCCCACTCTTCCAAAAACCCCTCCTCAAAACCATGACTAAAACAACTCCATTTGACAAGTTTTTTCTGCAACTGAGTTAGCAAAAGTCTGTGGGCCAAGAACACAGTGGCAGCCATCCCAGCCAAAATGCCACCTGCGCTTGCTTGAGAAGCACTCGGTGCCTTTAGTGGCCTTAGCTTTGACTTGAGTTTTTCCCATCCAACTTGAACAGAGCCCCTTCCTGAATGATGCACTTAGCAAGGAACTTCTGCCCTGATTAAGATTCTTGACCCTCCTGCAAATGGCCAGCAAAATTCAGTTAAAAATACTCCTTTTTCTACCAACTCAGTAAGCAGGCTTTCTTCAGCAAGACATCAAATGTGCTTATTTAGCACAAACCATTTCTACCCTGACTTGCGCGAGCAAGGGGAGAGAAAGCACCGCGGTTTCCCCAGCCGAGGGTTAGCGCCCTGCCAGTACAGCCCGAGCCGGCAGTCCTACACACACATTTCTTAAGTTCACATTTGTTTTAGGGAGGGAAAGATGCATTGAAAGAAGGATCCAGGACAAACACAAGACCTCATAGCTGACAGAACCCAACAATCATCTTCAAAGCTTTGACCTTCCAAAACTGGGACCGAGGAACAAAACTATTTAAAACTATTCTTCTTCTGCCCAAAGTTTGCAAGCTAGTCGAAACAACAAGAGAAAGACGACCATCTCACCTCTTGCAAGAACATATTCCAGAAATGGAGGCTAGCAAACGACAGACATTTTTATTTCTGCAGCCTCGACATGTAGAGCAGATCCCAAACGCCATTTAACATTGCCATGTTCGTTCATAGTTCAGCCCATCTTCAACAGAGGCTGAACCTTCAAAAGGGCTGCTGCGGCTCATCCCAGCAGACATACTGCACTTTCCCAGACCAAAGTTTAAAAATCCCAAAATAGCTATAGCCAATGTGCTTGGTACGGACGCTGAGGAAGGGTAATCTGGGTCATCTTCTCCTTGCAAAACTATGCTGAAGTCTGGCCAGACTCCAGGAATGCACATTTCTCTGCAGATGGCTAGAGCAACATGTAACAGTAGGAACCATAAACATAATCAGAAGTGGAAGTCTTTTATTATGATTTTTATTTATTTATTTTTTTGAAGAGGGTGGGCTTCTCCTCTCTCCTCCCCCCCCCCCCTTTTTTTTTTAAACGTATTTAAAGGTAGTCACCACATGCTTAGATTTCCCCCTCCAGCATTTATTTATCTTTAAGCTACCTCAGGCCAAAATTATTTTATCTGTTCAATATATTACAGTCCGCTACACTGCAGAGCTGACTGAATTACTGCCAGAGTACTATGTAAATCAAACCCACATGTTAAGTAAAACAGTAATGCAATGCAATGAGTGCCTGTCCACAGTCATTCAGCTATAGGTGTCACTCCCACGTTTACCATATGAATAGATGAAGATTCCCTCAAAGCGACAGAATCTTAATTCTCCCCCCAGATTCAAATGTATGCATTAAGAAAACACTTCAAACATCAATATCTTTTTCTCCTAAGGCACACTTCTTGTCTGTAATTAGTTTCCATTGGTCAAGTGGTTTTGCTTCTATATACCAGGCTATAGTAATGTTTTAAGTGATGCTCTGTGATTCATCCTACACTGTCTAATATGACTTTTTTCCCCCTTAACCCAGAATAAGAAGAAATGGAGAGAAAAAGGGGGGGGGGGGGGGGGAGATTGCCTGCAATCATACTCTTACACTGTGCACAGTTTATGGCTGGCACACATCCAGTTTGCGGCTGCGATAAGAAATGTGTAATCCTATTACACGGAGAGGAGTCAGAATGTACAAATAGGTCCTAGAAATAGGAACTTCTGCTGTAAGATTATTCTTTTCACCATAATAGTTCCGCAAGTAGGTCTAGACAGTAGCTCTTTGCTATTCTCCCCACTGCTAATGGAAAACCAACTGTCAAAACAATTCGCCACACATGAGCTGGGATTTTTGCAGAAGACAAAAAGAATTTGCACTGTACGTTCACGTACAAGCGTAACGTTAATTAGAACAATGGCTACAAGTCCTCGCAGCCTGGCACGTGAAGAGCGTATCGCATTGCATACAGAGAGCCCGGTTTGCCCGATGCTGCCACATTCTGTGAGATTGTCAAATCCTGCACACTAAGCAGTTTTAAAGAAACATTAACTGCTTACCAGTGACAAACGCTGGTTCGCATGGCATTTTGCGTCACTGTTTCCTTAATAAGGCAATACAGAAACCATTTCCCGAGCACAGGGTTACTGGGCTGCTAAAAGCACGTTCTTGCACTGAAAGTAGAAAACCAAATACCACCTACCATGTAAGTCAGCATCCCCATGGAGTTAAACTCCTGGATAATTCCAACCCGATTATCTATTTCTCTCATTTCCTACGCATGACAATACTGCATTACTGCGGTTATGATTCAAAAAAGTGGCTATGCGTTCCCCAACTTCCCCCATGTGCATAAGTGCTTTYGACTTAAGCAAGATAAATTAAAATACAGGACAGCGCTCTCTTGAAAGACAGTCATTTTCTGCATAAGGACCCTTGCAGCAGGGAGGTGATGACATCCATGCCAGAAGCAGCTGCGCTCCCCAGTGAACCAGGTCACCGCTTAACCTTACTCCTGTCTGACCAAAAATAAGTTCTTCARAGGGAAGGGCTTTTGAAATGCAAAATATTAAGAAAGAAGGTCTTTTTCCTAGGAAAAAGAATAAATAAAACAATCCACCTACAAGTGTGTCATGCAGGAGTAAAGGACATGGTCATATGGTTGCAAGGTCAATATAAGCACCATAAATTAGCTCAAGCAGCAGCAGGGTACACTAGCTTATTATGAACCCCATCCGACTGTGGCTAAAGTATTACCAGGTTGTGAACAACCTGGTTTGGTATATTTGTATATACCAAGCTAGACTGGGCATATTTTCCATGACACTGCAATTACTTCTGTGACTGCAACAAAGACATATTCAATAAGTACCAACAAATGCCTTTAGCATCCTGCCTTCCAATTTGGTGCAGCAGCAGAGCTCACAGGTAGGAAATGTAATTCTCTCCAGGGCAGAAAAGGGAATCGGTGATGAGAAAGGAAAAAAAAAAGACAAAATAAATAGTTCTATTAAAATCAAGATACTCTACATTTACAGGTGTGCAGAGACAGTGACTAAATGGTGTCCTAGGTCAGACGAGCACACACACGTTTCCATTAAGCTCAGCAGGAGGATACGTGTGCGTAAACCAGAATTTAAACACACTAAATAACTAAGGTGTGTTGTTTTTTTAAMCTTAAGTAGTACTCTCCCATTAAGATCACTGAATTCTGGGTTTTCTTAACTACTCTACAATCCAAGCATCAGGCCACGCAGAGACTGAGGGCAGCCTCAGGTTGGACTGGATGAGGTGCCTTCCAACCTYGGCGGTTCTGTGAGTCTGATAATTGAGTAATATTTATTTCTTGCAAAAACGGTTGAATGTCACAAATTCTAAGTGTAAAATGACAGTGAGGGAATCAGATTAAAATGATTCTGTTGAGTTAAAGTGTGCAGTAACACATGTATTGTAATCCAATTAGCAGAGAAGCTTTTCCAGATGTTGTTAAAGTGCTTTTTATACCAAACTACCTTCACCTGACCTGACAAGCAGTGAATTATCTGTTGTAGCTGGACTCTGTTGCAGATTAATTAAAAGAAAACAGCAGAAGAGAGAGATGGAAGCAAACTGTACAAAAACTGCATAATTTTCCTATTAATATGAACCTAGCATGTTAATACAAAGCTAGCGGTTTGCAAAATCCTCCAATAACAGAAAAGTGATGAGTAATTCAAAGTAGTGAAAGACAACAAAAGCAATCAGAAATCAGCCCCTTAAAAAAAACAATCATGAGACTTGTTAAAAATATAATATGGATTCTCTATTTCTTTTGTGAGTTTTAGGGGTTTGTTGGTTGAGTTTTTTCCCAGCTTTTTCTCACTACAGTTAGTGTTGTCATTACAGAAAGCAGAAGACACTGTTGTGTGTGCATGCAGACACAAATTCCCAGCGATTATTCTGCGAACAAAGGCAACAACATAGCTGCACTGTGTGCAGCAGGGCAGGCCATTTAAACAAAATAACCTTTGAAAATAAGAAAAAAAGATTCATAATCATCTTCTGAGGGTCACTCAAGGTTTCCTGCAAGAAACACATGACTATTTGTTAACCCAAGTGCCACTTTGGAGTCAGTTCAGGAATATGAAGCGGGCAACTGGCAGATCTGGGAAGGACCGACCAGCTGACTTGTGTGGTCGAAGTCCAGCATGACAGCAGCACGGTGATGCTGCCCTTCCTGCTGTTCAGCACCGGGCACCTGTTGTGAGTGACCCACACACAGTCCCCAACTTGGCTTGGGAGGAGAGCAATGACACTGCAGCCTGAAGAAGTCTTCGCCACCACCCCAAATGTCATGTTTTGGACTCAAACTGTCCTCTCCATATTCACGCAACACCATCTCCGGTGCACAACCCTGGTGCTGCCATGCAGCTAGMACTAAAATAAAGGCGTGTTGTTTCCAGCTAAGCTGGATCCCCTAGCTCCCTTGTACTTTCTCCTTTCCATGAATGATCTCCGGGAGACCTTCAAGAGGTCAAGAGACACTGTCACGGTGACAGATAAGAAGTTGTCACCTTGGGGGAATATACAGGAGCAGTACTTTTGGATGGGAACCACCGTACTTTGCTGATATTTTCTTTAAAACACTCCTATTCTTGCTTGGGATACGCAAGCATGATTAAGAGCCATCCCCTGACTTCCGCTGGTTCCTGCGCTGAAATTACATCGCTGTTTTTTGATATCTGGCTGAAGTGTGAGTAACTGATGTCATTATCAACTCGGAGCTATAGAGAAAATGGAACCCGATCTTTTGCAAAATCCTTCAGCTAGGATAAATCATATTGCCTCTATGGTCTATGTTTTACATAACAAAATGCACATGGACAAAAATAAATCAGCAGCTGGGGCTTCGGCGTAGTCCACTTATGAGGGAAGATGCTTCCACATCTTCTCCATCATCTCCTGACAAAGGAGCAGGCAGATTACTGGAAAATTTTGTCTGCAAATTTCTTGACGACTCAGAAGGGGTTCCTGGTACCTGCAACAATGCTTAAAACTGTGCAGGAACAAATACTTGCCCCCTTGTACAAATGTGGCTGATGACATCACAATATACCTTTTCCATACATGTTTTAGAAAACACCATTTACTTAACTTTTAGTCCATACAAAAGGCTAGAAATGAAGATGTTTGCATAATCACAGGCCATTCAACAAGTCATGTTACACCAGGAAAGCCTGAAGAAAGGCAAAAAAGAACTACGTACTTTGACAGTATGCGTGACTTTTCCCTCTTCTGCAATTTGTTCCCTATTTTATCTCATATTTTGTAAGCATGTATTTTGATCTTTGTTTTAACTGTACAGAAAGGAAAAAGGAAGGGAGGAAAAAAAAAAAGCATGAAATAAGTAAGGGGTGCTGTACTAAATGCGAGGATAGATAGGTAGTTACTGGTAGAGGGAAGAGATAAAAATTGTACTGATCTATGAAAGAACAACACACGTGAACTAAGAAAAATTAAAGATGACCAAACCGAAGTCAGTAATTAACAGCAGATTTTCCACTGACCAGTTATGATCTGAGCAATTATGGTAGTAACAACCAACTTTATTTATTCATTTTATATATATGGGGAAAAAAAGAAGATTAAAAAAAGGCAGAGAAATACAGGAAAAATCTTCAGATGAAAGCGCTTTTTTTTTTTCCAAGTTCTATTTCCTCTGAGAAACAGTAAAAACTGGCAGCCTATTAAAAAGCCTACTCCTGTTCAAATTGCCAATTTAAAGACTTTGGTCCAAAAAACCTGAAGTATGRAGAAATACCCCCCTCCCCCACAAGCCCGACAATTCCTCTCCCCATCAGTCTCCAAACCAAACACAATACCGCACGAGTCTACCCAAAAGAACRCATCAGTTGCATTAAAGTCCCAATGCAGTTTTCATACGGTTCATTGTTTGAGCTAATTTAATTAAAAGAGGGTCCAGATGATAATTATCCTGGCAAACGGAAACTGTATAGACAATACAATGGCAGATTGCCACGATCGTTGTATCTTATCTCTTAACTGAAAACACAACTAAAGGCAGAGGATAAAACAGGCCCACTTTGCTAAGCATCAAAAAAGCTGACATCTTCCAACCATTTCCACAGGCTGATACGAGACTCAGGTGTTGTCCAGTCTGCCAACTTTCAGCAATCAATTGGCTGCTGTGAACATGACCATGATCAGTTTAAGCAGGAAAATTTACCATCACAGTATGCTAACAAGGACAACTTAGTCATCCCTCCGGGCAATGAAGGTGGCATTATTTATGGTCCAAACACCAGTCTGAGGCTCAGGTGGTCTGGGCTCCGCTCCCAACACCATCATACAATTTCCTAGGGAAATGTAGTGCTTGCCTCCACCTATAAGGCCAAGGTCATATCAAGTTGATAAGGAYGGTATAAATATCTAAGTAGAATAAAATGATATAATTTTAGGGAATATATAAACAGCTCAGGGTTTGAAGTTCAGCTGTCTACAGAGCTCCACTCAAATCAGAAGCAGCAAGCCTTCTACGGAAACCTTTCTGAAAACCACTCTTGGATTAGGAATATTCCTTAAAACTCTGTAGGGACATAAATCAGTGCTGCTGATCTGCACACTCGTATATAGTTCRAAGTCTAGTAATACTAAACTGAGTTTCACTGGCTGAGAATAAATATTTCCATGAGCAGGCATTTCTAAATTAGGGACGCTTTTGTTTTTTTAATGACTGGAAGATATTTTTGCATGCAATTTCAATTCTGATCTACACACTCCCAACTGAAAGTTTTTCTGTTAGTATTGTGCAAGAATATAAAAAGAAAAGGAATAAACAGACAAATTCAGTCTCTGCCCAGCAGATGAATGTTTCTAATAGAAAAGCAAAAACATAAGAAAAAAGGTCAAATGATTTGGCCAAGGTCAAAAAAGCAGGCCAGTGGGAAAGCTAGGAGTAAAGTCAAGCACATCATTTCACCTGTGGATTTCAGAGTTTGAGGCCAACAGCTTACCTGATAGACCTCGCCTTGTCTCTTGGGTATCTCTGTATCTAAATACGTACTCCAACCTTAAAAGTAAGTAAGTTTTCCTAAACTGGAATGAAGACACTTTGGTTTAATGTCTGAGAGGAAAGATGTTTCAGTGACTAGGAAACTAGCTGTTACTAGGTGAGATGAGGCTCAAACCTATTCCTTTTCCAACAGCCCTTGAGAGACCACACAAATGACAGGACAYTTGGTAGCCAAACAGATTTCAGTAAGGCAGCCTCTGATCAGTCTTCGTCTCAGTTACACCTCTGAAASAGAGATAATAGTCCACTATCCCTAGATTAGGTTTTACAGGAGGTACACTGAGCAAGTCTAACATGATTGTTTTGGAGGAAAACTACTCTAAATGCTGACAGAGATTAAAATACTACTGCACAATTGTGGCCAAATAAGGTAGAAGGAATGCATTTTAAAGCTAAAATAGAAAAACAGTCCTTTCAGATCAGTGTGCTCGTCCTCTCTGCTCCTTTCTGGTGTAGAAGAACACAAGTGCAAGAGAGACCATAAAGCACCAGAAGCAGCCATCGGTCGTCTTCACCTCCAGCCATTCCCTCCTCCCAGTTTCAAGTGCTTTCTGCACTAAAGCACACACGCGCACACCACGGGCAGCTGCTGTAGCTGCTACACCACCATTACGTGATTACAGGCGACAGGAGAACAACCTCCTGCAGACATGCTTTCCTGAGCACAGCTTTCATATCACAAGAAGTTCGAGAGTTTCCCAGCTCAGACAACTCTTTGACATGGTGTTATAAAAACCCATCCACACGGCCAAGGATCTGCCCTCAGCCAGCAGTAATTAAAATTAATCATTCACAATTATTTTCATGGGCATGTTCAAAAAGAGACACTGCCAGATCGCTGAATCCTCAAAGTTGACAGACCTTGAAATAGGCTGTGGTCAGGTACAGCGTGTTCCTGGGTTTCAAGCAGTTAAAACATGCTTTGCATATCAATTCACCATCCCGCTCACAGGATGCACAGCGCTGACGGTCAGAGCCACCTTGGTCCTGCGGTCAAACACCTGAGCTAGCATCAACAAGTGGGATTGGTAAGGAAAAAGATTTTTCAGATAAATATTGCTATGTCTATAATTATTGCTGCCCAGCTAGGATCTAGAGCTGTATCAGTGTTAAAATTTCTTATTCTCGAATCTTAGCGTCTTATGGCCTTGAGATTCATTCCCTGTTTTCCACGCATTTGTATTAAGTTTTTAATCACTATCTTCTTCCATTTCAGCTTCACTGGTCACTGCTTACGCTATTTTGAGGGAGGTGAAGAGGTTTCTAAGGTACAGAGTAGCCTGAAGGTTATCAGTTTCCAAACTTCAAAAACTACTGAAGAAGTTACATTTACAGAGGTAGAAGAATGAATAAAATCCCACGTAAGGGATTAGGACTGTCTCTTTCTGGAACACTGTTTACTTATACAAGCAATTTTTATGGGAGTGAACATCTAGTATTCATGATAGCAGCCTTGATCAATTCTGTCCCTTTGAAACTTATCATAAAACGTAAAAGCACATGTCTTATGTATATAAACCCAAAATTTGTAGGCAGTATGTAAGACCAAGACTGTAACCATCACAGAGAGAAAGCAATCTCACACCTAACAGACTGCAGATCCCTAGGTATCAACCTGCATACTGCTCCTTCCTTCCCATCAACTAGAATATTGATTTTTACAATACATACCAGAAAAAAGTTTTCACCGGATATACAGAAGGAGGAGCAGGGTAATGGGATCGTCCGCCTCCCACCATGAGTGTTCTGTAGTTGGAGCTCAAAACTGGAACTAAAAGCAAGAGATGGTGGAAGATCCAACTTCTTACATTAGTCAACTCTCGGCATGGCTTTCAGTCAGAAGACTTCAAAAGGAACAGATATTCTCTCTTTGCTGAAATAAAGAAATGCCTGAGAAATATGTTTTCCTTTTTATCTTTACAATCTAGAGTGATTTTTCTATACTGTACGTAGGTATGATGCTGTGTAGGAAACAGGAACACTGAATGGAGAGGGAACAGTTACAGAGGCAGGGCTCAGGAAATCTCTCTCTCTAGGAAATTCAGCCAGAGAAAAGGAGGTATGTAAAACAACTGCAGCACTCAAGCTCMAAAGTCTCCATCAGCAACACTGCAGCAAGTCTGAAAATGTCACCCCAGACTTCTTTATGTTTTATGCAGGGCACCAACTTTTTTCTCCCTACACTGTGTATTTACCCCACACTTCTCTTGTATTGTTCACCGCAATTTTTAATCATCATAGTTTCCTAATTCACAATATATCCTCATTAAGCCAGTTTCCCTCTGAAGATGGCAGTAAAGGCATTAGGACCCTAAAATTTAGGGCTCCCCGCTCCCTAGCCTCTCCCTTCTGCACCATGAGCCCTGCGCTTGCAGCAAGGCGTCCCGAGATGTAACTTTAGACCCAGGATGAATATTGCCAGCTCCCAGATCAGCTCGCAGTTCATCCCCTCCTTCCAGAGCCGTGAGCATTTGCAGCTCAGAAGAGCAGCAGGGATCGGTGTCTCCTGCCGAGCTGCCAGGGAGAGCCCAGCCAGCTTCCCAGTCCCCCCCCCACCCCCCCAGGCATTTGACTACAAAGCCTAATTTTGACTTGTGCATTTCATATGATT